>DVPR01000026.1:0-21095 GCA_018239345.1 Oxynetra stangelandi
CCTTGTACATTATATTTTTAAGTTACTACATTTCTCTACTGTGTATGTGTACATAAATAAATAAATAAATAAAAAAAGATTTTATATTTAGTAGTGATATTTAACAATCTGGAAGTTCCTATTTTTTATTTAAATGACTTGCTTTGGATCAATGACATTAATTTGTTGTATTGTCAATTCATTGGCTACTGACTGTACCATGGTATTCAGGGACCGTATACCGTGGTATACAGTTAGTATAAGCAGTTCTCATCACAAGCAAATTATTGAAATGACTTAATTTTTAATACTACTAGCTGTCGACTTAAGCTTAGTTAATATTGATATTGGTAATGTAGATAATGTGATTGAAAAAAGTTGTAGAATATGTGCGACAAGCTACTAAACACATCCTCACATCACATTGTATACGTACGTTGTATGTATTTCTTTTCAATATTAACCAACGATATCCTCAATAGAAAAGCTATGTTGTCAATCATTGTGGGCAGATCGCAGTGTGCCAAACCAAATTTCCGTAGCGATTCCAGCATTGTGCTACACCTGGGAATTTGACGGTATTTTAATTCGGAGCTGTCTTTTTCTTTGATTATTCGGATTCTTGTCTGATTGTCTCGGAAAAGTCTTTACGCGAACAGCTTTACAAATCTCGAAAAGTATTGCTCGCATTGAAACTGAACTTGTTCCTTTTTCGAACAAAACTAATTATTTATCCAAGCTTAGTTTTAGGGGATCCAGAAAGTGCATAGACCGACGCACTGGGCATTAGTAATTTAAATTCTATACCACAAATTTAAATACCCGATTTTAAATCAATAATCGATCATGAACGTGATTAAAATAATAAGTTAAATAACGAATAGTACTTTCTTTTTAAATTGAATATAAAGAAACACCTTCCAATACTTCGATTTTCAGTGATGAACTAACATATTTCAACGTTAATCAAACTCGTATTAACCAAAGTGTCGGTACATTGCATTTGATTGCCCATACTACTCGCAGGTTGCCCGATCGATACAGCGCCACCTACCTAGTACAATACGGTAATAGTAGGCAGTTGTGTAATTGTTTTTAATTAAACATTGAAACTCCTATTCCCGTCTATATTTTGTGATTTTATATATTCATAAATCTCGTCAATTTAAATTATAGTGTAAGAAGTTTGTAGTATTAATTTCAGATTGTTAATAACTGCTTAAAGTTTACTTAAGGCTCCAGTGTCGCACTCTTCATTTAAGTGTAGACTATAAGACTAATAAAACGTATACTAAGTATAGACGACTAATGAAATTTAATGCAGCGATGCATATGATAGAGAGAAATAAAATCATTATTATTTTTTACATTACTATTTTAAAATGTAAAAATTACATTTTACATTACATTACATTTTTGTCATCTACGTTGCCACTTACAAATAGTTACGTAATTTTTAATGCACATATACTAACACGAACGCGTGGAACGCTATCCGAGCTAAAAGAATAGTTAATTTAGTTATTTATTTCGGGTATTTGTGCATTATTTTTAATGGAAATTTATTAACAACAACCCTTTCTGGATTACTATTTTCATTAATATTTACATTCGTTATAACTATTGTTTGTATTGCTAACAAATATTTATTTTAAAAACACCACTTTGTCGTCTCTGTAAAGAATATTGTTATGAAGATTGCAAGGAGAACTGCCGATATTACAGTCATGAGTGGCACGAACAAAGGTGTTCTCTACGAACATCTAAATTTATATAGCGTTGTGCTGGTAGATATTACGTATTCCTATGTAAATTGGAAAGGCCTTTGAGTTGTGAATAATGTTAAAATCGGAAGTCGCAAGTAATATAAGGATATTAAGTATGTAAGGAAAAGAGTTATATTAATAAAAAAGTTGTTAATAAAAGAGTTATATTATTTAAAAAGATGCACGTTAATATTGTAAGCACGAAAATAGACAAAATAAATACAATTATATTTCACTTCCTTTGTAGTCTTCACGTCAAAACATTTGTATTGCATCTTAATGAAATTTGTTACGGTGATAGTTTGAAGGTAAGGAAAGGATACGGGTTGTTGGTTTTTAAAACAAAACAGTAAGAAGGGATTAAATGACACAAACGATCACTTTGTTCGTGTTTGTTCATTTCACGTGAACGCGTACGCTTTAGAGCTTCATCAGATTTCGGGACCGTCGATAGAACGCGCTTCGCGGTCGTATCACCCTCACCTACACGCAAATACGGTAGACATTGAAATCACGTGTGTGATTGAAATCACCGGCTCGATCATTTTTGTCGATCGTGTCAATTAAGTATTTTTTTGTTGGTGTTCCATTGTTTTGTTTCAGTTTCTTAGCTCTTGTTTTGTTTCATTTATTCATTTCTTATGTTATGCAGATACTCCATTAGTTAAGGATGTATATTTTTGAGCATTATTATTAATTTGTGATTTTTTTAATGATGCTTTAAATGAATAAATAAACGATACACATTCGGGAGTTCATGGGAATGCGTTACCTTCGAAAGACGCTCGAATAAATATAGGTATTATTTCAAAGGTCAATGTATATAATTTTTCTAAATCGTATTTACTATTGGACTTAAAGGAAAACGGCCCATGAAAATTTTGATGTCTTGACGTAATGGCGAACCATTTAACGATTCATTGCTCATTACTACCTTTTCGCTTACAATTAGGTTGTAGTGTAGTATTTCGTTAGGCATGAAATAATGGAGTTATTGAATACATTTTTGCTATATTAGAACGGGCATTCGTGAACTGTATTGGGAAGTAGTAGGTACAACATGGTATTTCCTGTTGTAAGGTGAGTAAATATTGACCAAAAGGTATAATATTGATCAAAATCTTGCTGGGTTTCAAAATATCATGACAATCTGTATTCCATTACTGCTTTTTATTTATATTGGAAGTTACATTAAACATATTTTTGAGGGCCGTCCTTGACAATGAATACAAGTTTTGTGGTGGATATAAATTTTACCAAGTAAAATGAACTATTGAAATAAATCATGATGTATGATTGGCCCGGTGTTTGCGGTCGGTGATCTCAACTACTGAGCTGGTCGGTAGTGGGTTCAATTCCCATCTAGGACAAATATTTGGGTGATGAGCACGAGCATTTGTTCTGTGTTTGGGTGTAAAAATATGTATATGGATGTAAGCAGTTTGTCAGCTGTCTTGTTGTAATATTATAGGCTCTGCCTTGTTTTGGATCAGATGGCTGCCTAAGTAACATTTCAAGTTACAATTTACATATATAAAAAAAACCGTAATATACAATGAAAATATATGTTTGCATTTAGAATTTTAGTAAGAATTACTTCTAGTCTGTATCAAGAGCATTGATGTAATGGTTTCTGTATTAAATCAACGATAAGGCACAACAAAATGCACTCGCATTTTGCTTTGTCGAGATGCGTCGCAGAGACAGGCTTTTATGCACTGGGTACTTTAATATGTTACGAAATAGTAAGAGAAGTACTAGAGGGAAAATTTCGAGTACATTCTCTAGCGAGATATCTTCTATGTGTTATTTTAAGAAAAACTATAATAATAACTGTATTGGTTCTCGATAGGGCACAAACACAAAAACCCGTTTCATATTATTTCAACTATGAAATGTTTGAAATGAATTGAAATATATACTACTGTGAATTGTGAAACGCAACAGCAAAATGAAACGTGAAATATGTACATTCATTCAGTTGTGCTCATTTGACAATCGACCCGTCAAATGTTTATGTTTCAAAATGTTTGTTTCAAAAACTAATTCAAAATTTTATATACATAATTTTTTTTAACTGTACCATATCTACAAAATATCAACTCAATTCGCATATGCCTATTCTATAAAACAATGTCTAGATTATATTTTAAATGATTAAAATTTGTCACACTCGAATTGAGATTAATCGAGATGTGAGAATGAATAACACGATTGAAATTAACATCGTTCGATTTCTGCACGCGTTCGTTCGGAAATTAATTTACGTTGAACAATTTCATGTAGGCATGGCGTATTTAAAATTTTACTTGGTTATTACGCAACAATTTTTTATTAATATCGAGTGTACATACTTGTTGACTGTATTGTTCACTGGGCCGTTGGTGTAGTAGTTAGCGAAGCTGACTGCTGCATCAGGGGTCGTCAGTTCGTTTCCACCTAGGGCAGCTACTTGTGTGATGAGCACAAGCATTTGTTATATCTGGGCGTAAAAAAAATCCGTCTGATTACCATAATACAGGCACTGCTTAAATGTTATCTAGGGGTGAGATGTAGGTGTGTGTGGAGGTATTTCAAGATTTTTATTATTATTATTATTATTGATGTTCTTGATTTAATTGTACTATTCTTGATGACTATATAGTTCTCGATGTAGCCTTTGTTGGTGCTTGATAGTTGGGCAAATTCATGAATACGAAGGCAAAATGTTTTTCAGTTATGAATATTTTGGGACACGGTGAATTGGTCCGAAATCCATGTAGTGCTTGTGGTACAGAAACCAGACGTCTGTAAAATTATTTATGTATAAATATACTCTTATATAGATACAAACTTTACTTTCAGCTAAAAAAATACGTGTGCCTATCATATCCATTTTGACCCGGGATCGAACCCGCGTACTCCGTGGTTCAACAGCAGTCAGTTTAACCACTGCCGGATAGTTTATAAACATCTCCGTTTCCCGCCACCCTGTGTCTCCACAGTTTGCAGCATACATCTGGTATTGGACTCACGCTTCCGCTACGCGTAGATGCGTTACTTGAACTGAGTATCGCTGATATGATTTTTATAATATTGAAAACAACAAGCATTAAATAAAGAAATAAAGCAAATAAAATTAATCCCATTAGAAAAAACTACAATCTAAAATTATCAGTGAACGAATAGAACAAGTCGGCGAGGAAAGGAAAATTCAATTCAATTTGTAGTAATAGGGAACATAATCTGCTCTCCTTTGAAATCTAATAAAAGGTACAATAAAGATATAAGGTGGACTATACACTGGTGGTTTACCGCCACATCGTAATATTAAGCGGACTGTACGCGTGTTACCTTTTTTATACATGCCATTCATTAGGTCGAATTATCTATGCAGAGTTACTGTAATATACCTCGGTCATCATAATCATCAACCCATTAAACGGTCCACTGCTGGACACGGGGTCTCCTCTCGGAATGAGAAGGATTAGGCCATTTATCTATGCAGAGTTTCTGTAATATACATTAATAATTAACGTGTTTTTTTTTCAATACAAAGATATATGTACATTAACATAATTGAGATCAAGGAATCGACATATATTAAGATTAGAAACGTGCTTAACGTAACTTTTGATCAATGATAGTTTCCGAATTTATTGCTAATTCCAAATTTATTCGATAATGAACATCGAATTATTTATTCGATCCGTTCAGAGCACTATGATCACGACAATTGTTAGTCCATTCGGCCTGAAAGTAAACCGTGACGGCTTTCAGCCAGTGTGTGATACGTTTAATAATTCATTATATTACAGGAATAGACGCTTTTTAAAACTATGTACCATTGCGTATAGACGTAAATTTTGTTTCGTTTAAAAATTTATATCTAATTCTAAGAATGTTTCAATTGTTGCGTTCCGGTGGGCAGATGTGAAGTGCTTTTAGTTATTACTAGCTGTGCCCGCGACTTTGTTCGCGCGTGCGTAGATTCAAAGTCCAAAGTAGTAAGTCCAAATCAAAATTTATGACATAAAGTTCAATCTGATATTGCGATCTTCATAATGAATTATAAATATTATTATAAAGTTTCTTAAAAATCCGTCTACCTACCTATTGCAACAAATAGTCCTCTATTAGTGAAAGTTATCAAACAGTGACTAATAATAACTAAACATGTTTTTATGTATATAATCCCCATATAATACACTTCTATACCATCGAAGGTGCCTTACTTGAAATACAGTACATATTGTAATGTGGTTTCTAAAATAGTTTTTGAGAGGAGTACTGACAGTTCATTGTTAAGTTTACCCGTCTCTGGATGTCTAAAACACCAGAGTTTTGAAATAAAATCTGTGGAAAGTTTAGTTAATTCTTTCAGTTGCAGAGTGTCTATGGATAAGAGTATATCCAGGAAGTCACTCCCCTTTTTGAGTTGATTGTCTGAAACTGGGAGTTGCTTCTCAGGATATTACTCAGGACAACTAACTAGCGCCTGAGCGGCTAGGTTACCGTTACAACTGAAACATCGTCTAAAGCACGATAATGATTTCGGTATTAGATATGTTGGGAAGTCTTCGTTCCGTTTTAATTTGTGAGTTCACTGAATATGAGCGATCGGTTGGTTGTATGCGGTGTTTATTTTTATAATTGCCAATATTTATTTCGTGTGTACCTTCATATACTTTTGGTTTGTAATCGAAATAACAAGCCGGCCTGACCCTAATGGGTTCGAACGGCGATTCTGTTGGAATAAATCATCAACGTCAAACGCACGGCCATTCGCACCCACGAAACACAATCCGCTCGGTAAATTACAGAGGAGGTTGAATTATTGGCAAACGGCCAATAACACTTGGTCGAAACTGTCCATTGCTAAGCATGCTTTGCCAATTTGGTGAGCCGAGAGCACAAAAAATGCCACTCTATCATATTTTTTGTATTTTCGTAATAAGTATAAGTAATACACGTGTTAAATAGTACTAAGCGCATTAAATATGTATGTACTATATCTAGAGCATTGGAATGTCATTGCTAAGTGCTAATAGCGAGGAATGTCTTGTTCAACGTTTAATATCGAATTCCAATTGTCACTGGTATACTTACATGTATGAATATTGTTCAGTATGGATTGCAACATGGATAATTAAAGCTAGTTTTGTTGGTGAGCTTAACTACATATTACGCCTGATACGTTTGTACCGAAATTCAGTATGCAGATGGCTACCCAGAAGACTTTTTGAAATCAACACCTAAAATATAGTACTGTAAGGGGTTGTGTACAAAATAAAGGTTACGTTGCGACTGAGGGCGTAAACTTATTATAACGATATAATAAAAGAAATCACATCAATAATTAAAATATTTCAACGTTGAATTACAATAATAGCACATAATAAAACAAAGTCTGCACAACTTGACTTTATGTTAGGAGCATGACAGTGAGCATGACAATGCTTTCTGGAAATTAAAATTCTTATAACGTTATATTTTATATAATTTATAATCGATGGTATTGTCGCTTTCGCTAGCCGTTTGTCTATTTTCCATTCAAGCCGCTAAAACTGTGAGGTATCTCTGGGTATACTGCCGGTGACACCGTTTTGTGAAGTGGTACCGGCCACAGGCGACTGACTGCGGAGACACCGTCTCTACATTTTTATCTCTCATTTACTGTACACGTGTCTCGGACGTGATGACAAATTGCCATCATATCTCCTCAATTTCCATATGATATTTGTCCATATCTAATCTCCATCGTTTTACATGTACAACTTCGAGCGAAATGTAAATACAGTACCTTCGCCGGCCGAAATGCTAGTAAGTTGTTACAAAGTAACATTTTGTAATTAGACGCTTTCCTTTGGCGTTCAACGCCGGGGCGTCTTTGATGTTTGAATGCGGTTTGTCAGAGTTTTAAAGCTGAATGCGGCGCCGGAAATGCCTTGCGTTCAATATTGTGTATGTGATTACTTATTAAGCGGCCTCGGTGTAGGTTTCATTACCACCGATTTCAGTCCGCTACACGGGTTTTCATTTATTGTAACATATAAAAATAATATCTTGGGACATCTTCACAAACGACCAACTGGTTCCAAATTATACCGATTCCAAAGCCTGGTGCTATGGTAACGAATCGATTGATAACTATGTGCATGTTGACAAACAAATATATTCTTATATAGATCTTTTTTTACATGCAAACACATAACAAATGATTTTCACAAAATATATGTAATATGTCCTGGGCGGAAATTGAAACCACGACCGCGGCTCAGCAGTCAATTACTTGACTACAGACAATTACTTGTATGTAAATTCAATAATAATCAGGAATCCAGGTAATCAAGACTCATTCAAAAAATAATACACATTAATAGTGTAATAATTGTAAGGTTTAAATATGTAAGTGTATGTGGGATACAGAGAGGCAGGCACCTGATTCGTATCCTCCCACGAAGACATCTTAGTTGTTATCATATAAGAATAATGAGAATAAAAAAAATATGTAAATTGACGAGATTTACTTTCCAACTTGTTAGCGATACAGAGACGCAGAAGTTTCTGTCGACGTAGAAAACTCGGAGAAATATTTAATATCACGACAATATTATAAAGCTCCGTCTGGATAATATAAAAATGAATGTTTTATTCATTTCAGTACGTTTGTAAAGTTTCAGAATCAAGTGCATCTCGAGTTTCTTGTTAACCTGACGACGAAGAAGTAGTTAAATGAATAAAAAATTAGAACGTATGTATAATAGTAGGTTTTCTATAGCGTGTGAATCCCGCTGAAATGTAATCCTTTGTGAAACGGCACAAGTTTCTTCACGATGTTTTGTTACACCGCTATGATTTGTGTTCTTTAATGTTTCAAATGCACAAACATTTTGATTGGCAGACATGCGTGCCAGGATATGGACCCTAGACCTCTGCAACAATTGGGCAAAGTTTAAGTAGGCTAGAATCACTTGTAGAATGTATTACGATTTTTATCGTTGAAATCGTATTAATATATACTTTACGAGGTACTCTCTTTGTGCAACTCTAAGCTGCCACCATTATGCAAGGTGTACCGGTGAGTGTGGCTGAGCGGTTGGTAGGATCACGTGTATCAAGTGTTGTCGTGAGCTATCATGAATATGATATTCCTAGAGGAGCTTTAGGTTGTGCTTTTGTTAGGTTACGGGGTTCCCAACGTACAACAAAGAACGACGAACACAATAGTTGTCTATTTATTCGGTCTCAATGTAAAACATTCTTGTTAATTTTATCTTTCATTTTTTTGTCAATGGTCGTTAATTGTATATAATATTCTTTTACATATACAAACATATACGAAGTGGGTGCATATGAAGCTTTATCAAGTAAATATAGTAGGTACAGCTTTATCTATTTTTGTTGAGCATAAATAACTATCGTCAGACACTTTTTATATACATACTCGGATAGGGGAAAAGTAAGGAAACGACAAAATATCATTGGTCTTTTATTAATATTATTTACAAATCTAATCACATATGTCTTGCGCTATTTATTACATAAGTTTCAAGAATTGCTAGTATTTACTTAGTCCTCAATCACATATCTGGTTGATACGACCCGTCACACCAAGTTGGTGGGACTAAGTTTATATTAACCTTTACGAATACGGATACAATACAATACAAATTATCGTTTTTGAACAACAAAATACACCGTAGTCGAGAATACAAAACACACTGTAGTCGAGACAATAAAATCATACATTGCTTCGATTGTTCCGCCAGGAATATTAATAAATAAACATTGATATTTATTTAGATAAGACTTATTAAGAGATGTCTTTGAAAACATTCAACTTAAATCATTCTCACATTACAACGTGAGGATGAGATTGAGATGTGAGACCGAATGAGATGCGCTAGTTCATATTAATTCTTTACAAAGACGGTACAAATCTTTTAAATATATTTCTGCTTAAAAATCGTTGTTTTTTTTAATCAAAGAAATAATATGATTAATTATAATATATTATATATTAACATACAATACTATAGAAAACCAAAAATCCATTTCGCCAAATTTTATAAAACGCATTCAAGACATGTACACTCAACAAAGGGACTTTTCACGTGTGGTTTAACACTATGCTAGTATTTGAAATAACCCTTGACTACTTTACTTTGTTATGAACAACCGTATATATTCATAGAAATATTTGAATAGAATATTCCAAAATTATGTCGCGGCCTCAATATTAAATGCTAATTTACAAAGCGAACATTCCATGTTGCCATCTTATAAAATCAGGGCGTCTGAATAAAATGCTTTGATTGCCACATGAAAGATCGCGTCTGTGTGCGCTTGGCTGACATTGAGCCGCCCTTTCCAATTCCTCCACTGAGCGTACAAACCTTTTATATACTCTTATTTCTATGGAATGTATTTACACTAGTCACAATTTTACAGGCCAGAAGGTAACTACACTATACATAACTTATTCATAAAACGTTCCAAGGCACATTATTCTTTAAAGAACATTCTAGATCCGTTAATGAATACTCTGCTACGTATTTCTAGAAATCGAAAGGAATCACACGTTGTGTTTTATTGTTATCATCACACATCGCGACCAGTTTATATTTACATAAGTTTCTTTTTTTTTTTTTTGGTTTAAATCACATTAAGTATGGTATTGAAAATATATTGTATTTTTTATATTATTATTATTAATTAATTATTTATTTATCTACAATCCGCTCGCTCCGCGCTCCGGTCTTGGCGCGTGTTAATCCTAAAACCTACTGTGCAATGTATATAACAATTATTGCTCTTTTGTCCCGAAACGACTCGCTCATATATTTATAAATGTTTTAAAGTCTTACGTATTAATATTTGGTGGCTGAAATGATGTAAAACGTAACTGTTATCTCTAAGAACATTTATTGGAAGAACTGAAAATATATATGTACGTAGTTTTAATTTACTTTGAACTCTTTACGCAATTTCATTTAACTATCAAATGATGTTTAATTTTCATATTAAATATATATTGGTAAAAAATTAACATTTAAATTATACACACTTATTTTGTTACAAAGTGTTGTTATACAGTAGCTATGTATTTGTTACTATTTTCCATTAAGATTCAAATAACAAACAGAACAATATTGATAGAAAAATTAAAATTTTTAAAATATTTTTTCAAGAACAATGTTGTAATGAATTAATTAAATTTTCAATTGTTAAATAAATCCAAAATATACCTTTGTATGCAATATTAATCTCAGGGCGCCGTTAAGAGAAAGAATTCGATGATATTTAGTATTTACACATATTTTTATCTTATAGACAAAGGTATGTAGTTTCTATGTATATCATATAAGGTACAATAACGCACTGTCTGTATATGTGTAATTCGGTGTTCTATAAAACGTCCAAGTAACAAAGTTCCTATCGAAGAAATGTCAAATGGATTTACGTATAGCACTCATATATTTCTAAAACCCGGATTATACATGTCGACGATACTGTATATATTCACATAAAATCTGTAGATTGTAAACATAAATGTTAAATACGCACACGTGTTAAGTTGCTAGAAATATATTTTCCTCATTAATAGCGTTCGTTTTATTTAGATAGCACTACAAATATAGTTTCACGGTCACTCGGCACGGCGCGCGCCGCTCAGTGCCGCGGGGCCACGCGCGAGCGGCGCGGCGAGCGGCGCGGCGAGCGGCGCGGCGCCGCGGGCTACGGCTTCAGCCGCTTGAAGCCGGCGCCGTCGTGCCCCAGCTTCAGCTCCTCGTACAGCGTGGGCTCCACCTCGTGCGGCGCGCCCGGCTGCTGCAGCGTCTCCTGGCGCCACGCCGCGCTGCTCGACACGCCGTTGGCCGCGCCGTTCGGTAGCATGCCCTGTTGTGCGACACGGTCATCGGTTCAACATTGCATTCCGCGTTAGAAGCGTGCCGATGGAATTTTTATATTTCGACTTACGTTAATAACTGTGTCGGGATTCGATTCTCTGAGGTAGCTCGGGTTCTCGAATGCCACTCCTCCCTGCGCCTTCAGTCTCAGATTCTGTGTAAAAAACGTTATATGTATGAGCTATACGTGTGGTCAGTAACGGATTCGAAATAAAATATATGCCAAATATTATCAAGAACTTTTATATTCCAAAATATTTTTCGAAACCTTCTGCCCTGTCATTCTATTGGGAAGGATATTTACCTTCCTATGTCTGTAATAAAGACCAGCTGCCAACAAAATAGCAGCAACAAGTATACAAGCCACAGCCACGCCAACGGCTGAAGCAGTGCTATTGCTGGACACTGGTGCCGCTGCAGCTCCCGACTCCTGGCCGGCCGTCGTGAACATTATCGACTGGCTGAGGGATGATGTGCCTGATGGTAGAAATAATAATCATTAAATAATTTGAAATTCAAAACTACATTAGGAAATAGATGTAAAGCAAAAAATGTATACAAATGAATATTCAAAGAAGAATGACATTAGTAAATTATATTAAATGAAAATAAAATCCTGAAAAATCAAACAATCATTTCGAAATTAAAATTATGCAGGTATATATGTA
Organism: Oxynetra stangelandi; assembly: GCA_018239345.1. Classification (NCBI taxonomy): domain Eukaryota; kingdom Metazoa; phylum Arthropoda; class Insecta; order Lepidoptera; family Hesperiidae; genus Oxynetra; species Oxynetra stangelandi. The sequence continues at coordinate 12,307 of DVPR01000026.1, forward strand.
AAAATAAACAATTTCACAGGCAGTGCAGACAATCACACATCAATAATGAGCAGCCACTGACCGACATCATTGGCCGACTTCACGACGCACTCGTATTTGACGTCATCGCGCAGCCCCGTCAGCACCACGCTCGTCTCGCTCGTGTCCAGTTTCTCCGGCACCTTGGCCCCGTATGCTCGCCAGAACACCCGGTACAGATACACCGTCTGGGGGTTCTTGATCGGTGGTTCCCAGCTGTTGACAAGTGGAACAGATGTTGAAAAAAAAACCATTTTCTGGGCATATACCTGTTCATTCGTTTTTATGTTTTGTTAAAGGGAGATTTTGACGTTTAAAATCTTTTAAAATACCTTAATAATACTGCATTAGGCGTAGGTGCAACATGAGCCTTCAAATTCCTAGGAGGACCGGGAAGTCTAGCCCCGGAGTCTCGGAAGCAGGCCAGCGCTCTCCTCGCGTGTTGTAGAGCGCAACTTCTAGACACTGGTCCACCTCGGCACAGTTCCAAGCAGTTCCTGGGCACTCCCCAGGAGGCGCAACAACTACGATGATCTAATTGAAAGAATGCAATGGCGGATATATTATGGTTATATATAATTAGGGAAGAGTATTTTGGCTCGGTTGGAAATAGCTATGAAGCTCAAACCGATGCGTATGTTAATGCTAATAAATTATGGTTATTAGATCATATTTTTTAGGCTTTTGTCGAGAGTTAGAGGGTATGTTTGTAAATGGATCTATGACATTAAAATATATGATAATGTTGTCACCAAGCAAATAGGCCAAAGAGGTGTAAGACTTCTTTTTGCATACACGAATCTGCATTGGTCTTCTTTTGTTCAATCTCTGTACCTGAACCATCAGCTGCACATTTCATGAGCTTGTCAAAGTCATGCATGCACTCGGGCCGGTCCATGATGTTGTCCATATCCAAGTTGAGACTGCACGCGTCGATGCATGACGACGACACATTCATCTGGATGTAGTAGGTGATTTAAAAAAGATTAATATTATGGAAAAACCAAAAGACTTTTAGTCCACGTTGAAATATAATTAAGATCAGAAATATTTTTATAAAAGGACATATGAATTATATTCTTTGTTGCATCAAGATTATGGACAATTATAAATTAAAAACTAAAATAAAATGTATACTAACACAAATGAGGCTGTAAACTATTCCGATATTTAAAAATAAGTGTTGATAAAATTTAAGAGAATGAGACAACATTTAAGTGAAATTCAAATTTTGCTTAATACTCACCAACTAAAATGTACGTTAGCAAAATATTGAGTAATCTTATAACTTTAAGTGAATATGCTAATGAATTTAACAAAACTATATCACATTTTATCTCGTATCACAATTCCAGTGACTCCACTTAACTAATTCGGCGAAACTCGAAATGTAATCAAGATTTTGGAAAGTTATTGTGAGCGGCACGGAGCAATCCATTATTGTATCAGAATCGCTAAACGAATCTCGAGTTGCGAGTTCCAAAGCAAAGCAAAACTTGTTCTAACGTTCCTTGTATCTGACATTAAGTTGACAGTTTCAGATTTTTTCATAGAGCTTGACAGTGATTGTATTCTAAACGTTGTTTTTGGAAATAATAACTCGATGCTCGTTAAATAATTTGTCAATTTCGTAGATAATCCTTATTAATATTGCTTATTTATAATAAGGATTGCTTAAATAAATATTAATTAAGTACCTCATTAAGTATCAATTTCGAAACCAATTCTTTTGGATCGAGTATCTCTCACTGATTAAATAAGACGTGATGCAAGCAAAGGGACATATTATTATAACGAAATTAAAACTAAACAGAATAAAATAAGTGTATGTTGCTAACTCGGGGAATTAAATTTAAAATCATTGCCACCATAATAATTATAATTACCTTAGTACAACACTCGGTAACATTGTGGTGTGGAGTTGTGGGTCTGAGTCTGACAGAAACGGGCCTGACCGTCTTTCCGAAGGCGTTCTCCGCGTGGCAGTAGTAGTCTCCTTCATCTACTTCTGATATCTTCCTAATTATTAGCCGCATCGTGTATTTGGTTTGTTCCTTTATAAATAAAAGATAAAATCTCAGATCATTCGTACGTCAAACAAAACTTTATTATATCAAAAAGTCAAAACTTTAGATCATAGTCTCAATTTGCATCGTTCAGTGTTGAAAAAAAAACGATTTTAGACGTTTCTTAATTTAGGTGAAATGATAATGAAGAGCCTTATAAATATTGTTTGAGATAAAATAGAATTTATCACCAAATATCTAGTAAGTCCATATATAAATTAACAGCGTTTCTGGATGGAAATCAAATTATGCCTGAAACTTCGTGTTGTACCTATAAACCTCACCTCTGGATCCGCCAACAGCTGTATTGTATAATTAGGGCCGTCGATAACTGCTGTTCTACCATTGGGATCTCGCCAAAAGGCTATCGTTGGTTTGGGAAGCGCTTCTACTCTGCATTCCAGAATGACTGAGTCTCCCGCAGCTGCCATTGTGATGCCTGATGCTTGAATTACTGGGATATCTGGTATGAGAAGTTAAAACAAAATCTTGCGTGAAAGGAAAAATATATTTGCATTTAATCTTTGAAAAGCTAGACGGGATTGCGGTTCTTAATTATAATTTTGATAAATTAGGTCTAGTTCTGCGATTAAGGGCACTTTAACTTAATTATGTTATTTGTTATTAAAGCTGATAAGAGTCTATGTTTCACTAGTGAACACCGCTAATATATTACATAGAATTGATGTCATCCAACTCCGAAATACGAATTTAATTGTCTACTAAATACTCTAGATTTTTCGAAGAAGTTAAAAATGAATTGCACATGTAACGCAATCTAGCTCCATGCTTGATACTCACGAGAGATATTGATTTTCCGGGACGCTTGCATTGGAGTTCCGTAACCGTTGTCGGCGTAGCACGAGATCTGGTCCATGTCGCGGGTCACGTTGTGGATCACTGTGACCATGTGCCGAGTCACCTCCTGCCGTACGAGGCGACCTGTTGCACGACACACACGGCATTAAAATTCCAGAATTTTATATTATCACCGGGTAATATATGTATACTTAGGTAATGAGCGTCAAAATCGTACTGATAAATATAATATTACTTACACTGGCTTTATACTCGGTGCCGTAGACCGAACCAAAAAAAACCGGAGGAATATTTTTTGGCCCTTGTTATAAAATGTTATTAATAATAGAGACTCTTTTTAAGATCATACTATTAAATTTACAAGCACAATATACGAAATAACATCTCATCAGATTTCTAATTATCATCACCAATCCTTTTATCATTCCATTCCTAAATATGGATTTTCCCTCAGAAGAAGCAGGCTCAAGGCCATAGACTGTCACGTCGGCAGATAGACCAAGAAACCCTGTTTACTTAAATGATATCGCAAGACTGTTAAATTTGGGACTTTTTCTTTACAAACTCACCAGAAATGTAGAGCGAGATAGTAGGAGTCGGTGTTCCCATAGCGATGCAGAGGATGGTCATGCTGGAGCCTTCCACCACCAGGTTCACAGGGTTCACTGTCGGTGGCTGTAGGAAGCATCACATTTATAACCATTTAATTTTCAACTTTTATTTAATATATTTACATTTTTTTATGTAAGTACACATAGAATAACCGAAGTACACCCCTATCATTTCAATACCCGAAAAGAATCAAACAATATTGAAATTTACAATGGGTATATATTAAAGAAAGTGTTGTTTGACCAAAAAGTAGTACCCAAGCGTAAAAAACCTATTCATGATATCAATTTGGAATGGCATTGGTGCTCAGTTCCATTCATTTGTTGATTTAGATTCATTCATTCAGACTGCAACTCCTATAAGCTTTAAACGATGTGCGAAACAAATCAAGATTCATTTGTCAGATTTATTTTGGGAATTTTTGAGTTTAAATTCAACGAATGTTGATAGTTACGTTTTGTTTACGAACTGTGTAATTAAATTCTCATTCTTCTTTGCAGTTCATTTCTTTTAGTTAAGAAAGAATATTACTACTTCAATGTACATGTACATATGTACATCTTTCTTTTTGACGGGTTACAAAAGAAATAAATAATAAAATAAAGGCGATACTTTATTCGTAATAAGTATACCGATACTATAACTTATACCAAACAAAATAAGTAACAAGATATAAATTCATTTGAAAAACTAAACATTTTTCTGTTTGAAACGTACTAGAATTACAGAATCAAAAAGCTATAAAATATTATTAAAAAAACTTTTATTGACCCATGTTTGTGCAAATAAATGATATTGATTATGAGTACTGATTTTTATTACCTACGTATGTATGCATGTAGGTATTTAGAAATGCCTACTCGTATATGCGTTCAGCAGACTGGTTACCATAGTATGGCTCGGCCTACTTTGTTGAGGATCAGATGGCTGTGCGTAAATCGTCCCAAGATATTAATATTATTAATAAATCAAATCATAAAACGAAACTGTACTCATTTAAACTCGGTGTATTACTATACTGTATAGACCCCAGAGGCGTTTAAAAAAGGCCTAAATGAAAAAAAAACATGTAACAGCATTTATTACAATTCGCTGACAAAGATAATGGATTCACTAACGAGCCTGTTGGCACAAACCGTCTGGTTTGCCGAACCATTGCTGTTTATTTGAATACAGGAAAAACAGTTCAACTTATTTCATTCTCATATTCATCGCGTAATTTATGAATTTTTCATATACCTTTGTCCTCTTAGAAATTCTGCTTAATATGAGCAAAATAATTTACTTTTTTTTCATATCCAAGTGCCTTGAAATGTATACTTGTATAGGTATCAAATGTTAATTCCTACAAACGAGTCCTTTCCTAGAATATAACGTTGTTTTGTGAGTCCCTATCAATTCTGTTTATATTCGAGTTCGGGTACGAAAAACCGAAGAGCAAAGTCAATATCAGCAAACTTAATAGTATTATTTTTCTAATATTGTCCAATAGGTTTTATAAATATTTAAGGATTAACATATTTCAACAATTTAGCGGCTGAGGTGGAGCAAGAAGGCAGTACATTCGTTTAGGTTTCATTTCGCTTGTTCCCCTACATCTGTTAAGGATTCGTCCGAGCAATGTTATTAAAGTTAAGCGAAGTTATTAGCATGCGAAGTATTTCGATAAACGTTATATCAATTATTTATTAACTACGTATTTAATGTTTGTTATTTATTATTTACTAGTACGATTATATTTTATTACTGCTTTTTATTATAAGGGTTTTTCTATTTACTGTTATGGTTTCAGTATTTTTATACAGCGAAAAATATTTGATTTCGAAGACACGATTCAATATGTTAAATATAATCAGTTTATTGTAATACCTCGACAAATGCTGGGTAAGCAGGATCGGTCCATGCTAGTAGAGTCTCGGAAGGCAGGGAGTCTCCGGCTGCAGCGTGAGCTTGCACCCACACCACATATTGAGTATTCGGGGTGAGTTTCTCTAGAGTGTGCCCAGGTACTGTCGTGGAGATCTTGGTCAAGTTGCCCTGACCAAGTTGGCTCGGGGACTTGAAGAACAATCTGTTGGCGAGAAATGATTGTTTTCGATAATTCGATTTTTTTAAAGCTTAGTCGGATATAAGGTGTTTTAATGCCTGTATCCGTAACAGGCATTAAAACATTCATATTGGTCAGTACATTTCAATAATACGCGACCACAAAGTTCCTTAACTGTTATATTGTATTTATCGTCTACTTCTTTAATTAATTCCTTATACAATTTTAAACTTTACCGACAAAATCAAGGGTTTGGCTAAATCACGAAGGTATACAGAAAACGTTAAATTACCCTAAAAAACTCTTTGTACGACTGTCAGTAGGAAATGACTTAGAGGATGGTGTACAGGAACAATTTATAGCTATTGTTCAAGATTGTCTTTAGTTGATCATCATAAAATCCACTTACGAATAGGAGAGTTTCTCGTCGGGCTGCGAGAACTGAGGCGGCTGCCAGCTCAGGGTCAGCCAGGTCGCGGAGTGCGATGCCACGGACAACGAATGTGGGGGTGACGGTATACCTGACACTTCCTTGGTCTCTGTGTCAGAATAATGATAATACTGGTATGAGTGATTCGTTTGCACTGTTACTCTTATGTACTTGTATTGCTGTGTATCGTTTTGTTTATTTAAGAAAGACATGCAAACAGGCAGATGACCCACCTTGCCTGCCTTGGAGGAACCTTTTAACACTGCGTTTGAAGAGCCTTATATTATAGCGCATAATATAGGGTGCAAGGGATACCAAGAAATTAACGGTTATTTCAATGGAATAAACCTTGTAAAATTTCTGCTTTTATAAAATATACTATCACACACTATCACACAAATACTCGCAAGAGTTCATTGTGGTGGACTAAATATACGTCGTAATTTTGATGAGAGCCTGAAACGATGTACGTGCTTATGTAGTAGATATGAAAGGGCTGCAAGGTCATAGGAACATATTAAAATCTCATCTCGCACGAGAGCGTTCCCATCGGGCTTATTTTCATATGTTTCTTTGAGGTTCATTGATCGTTTCTGTAACAGACTAAAGAGCAGATATTACGAGACTGTAAGCGGACAAGTAATAAGGTGATTTGCGAAGAAATGAGACGAGCGCGCTTGGAGCGGCGCCCAGTCAGCGAAATCGGCAGTTGTTATTATAGTCTCACTGTTAATACAAATAGTCTCGCTTGCTTTAAAAGGTGATAGGATCGGTTGTACAGAATTTGATTTTATTTCAACAGGTAACTTTATGTGGTTAGCTGATCTTTGTATAGTATAGCGGTGTCATCTGGTCATATACATACATGTGCGCTCTATAAACATTGTGGTTTAAAAGTCTTACCCGTTAAATTTAAACTCCAATTCAAAATAAGTGCTCAAGTGTACTATTCGGTTAACTTATACAAATGTACACATAGATACATACGTCGCATATATAAACAGATAAGCATAAATGCATACTTTAGAAAGTTTGTGCCTTTTTACATATTTATTATTTGTTATGTCGGAAAATTAAAAGCGTTACTCTGCAAGACGTGTGAGGTTTGCCAATCTGCACTCAACCAACATTGTTGGCTCTGCACATAAATCTGCTCATCCGGAGAGGACATTTGTTTCCAACAGTGAAACTATATAAAATGACGAGAGAAATATGCGACTGCTATATAACAGGGTAATCTTAACTTTACTTCGATGAAAATGTATCCAACGTCCTGTGTTTCCATGCAATATTGTTATTTCACACAAGCTATTTACAAGCCGCTATGTACCCTTAATACAAGCACGTTCGTACGTAACGAGGTCTGAGGCTATATTGCATACGCGATGTTCACCTGCAAATAGCTTTTGGGAGATGCAATTTTGCCATCATCGTCACTTTGAACACTTTTATATAAAATATGGCGAAGATTCTCTTTGACAGTTTCGTTCTTAACATCAGTATTGATTGTACTTGCTTTGTATTAAGTTTTATTGTAATTCAAAGAGCTTATGGTATATAGGAGTAGCAATTCCCACCAGAGGACATTGAAAATGTACGCAGAAGGTTTTTGTTGAAAGGTAAGTAGAGGGGCGACCTCAAATGGGGCAGTAATGTTGTCTTATAGGCATTTATAATATTATTGACGTTACTCTATCCGCTTAGGATACTTTTGCAGATATAATTCTTTGTAGCCAAATTACTTTCTTCAATTAAGTAAGTGAGTAAGTTTTATTTATTGGATTTTTTTCATAGCTCGCATCCAATTTAATTTGACTCTAATACGATTTATACTTATGTTGGCTTTAATTGAGTATGTATAGTTTTAATGAAACTTGTTTACTTTTGTTACTCAATAATAAAAGGGAAAAAGCCTTGACATTATAAAACCAATTAGCTTGGATTACAATACATATTGGGTTTCCTAGCAAACAAAAGCACAATGTTCCTTCCACATCTCGGCTCGGTAAATTGTATGAGCAAAAAGGTTGCAAAAATACCTTCAGTAATATTGAGAAGCAGCATGCTGCTGGGCAGCGAGGAGCCGTGCTCATTGATGGCCACCACGAATAAGTGGTAGGTGCTGTTCACGTCAAGTCCGTCCACACGCGCAATCGTGTCCGTCACGTTCATAGCCTGTGACGGTGAGATTAGGTGAGGTTAGGTGAGGTTAGCTTATCTTATTAAAATTATGATTTTTATTGAACTCTTCCAATTATTGTAAATAGAAAATACGTTTGCAATGATAATTTATTTTCATTCTAGAATTCATGTAACAAATTCGAAAGAGGAAATGTTAGTATGTTAAACAAAATTGAATGTTACATTTTCTCGCAGAAATGTCTGTATAACTGCAATGTCATAATTAATTTGTTTATTATGAATGTTGCACTTACATTGTCCAACTGCAAAGTGTTGTAGTAGTAAGGTTGTGAGTTATTGCCGACTTTCTGCCAGTGCACCGTGTAGGATGTAGCGTTGGCACCATCTTGCGGAGCTGACCAGTCCAGGAACAGTTTGTCGTTGGAGACAACTGCGTGCAGTTCTCTGGGTGGTCCGGGGAGGATAGCAGTGCCTGCAGAAATTGATATGTTAAGTACCATTTACACAGGCAAAGACTGAAGCGCAGAGGTGAGCTCTTACTGCTAATATTGAATTGATAATAGGAGAAAAATTAATAATGGGTTGACTGGTAGAGAATGCCACTAGGCATTAAGTCCGCCCTTTGTGAAACCTAGTTATAGGTGTTGCAATAAAG
>DVPR01000027.1:0-21061 GCA_018239345.1 Oxynetra stangelandi
CTTTCATCATCCATTCTCTCTAGATGCCCGAACCATCGAAGCATCCCCTTTCTCATCTTTACACCGATGCTCTCTTTCACAAATATGTTATGTTAAATAATATGTTATGTTAATAAATATGTTATGTTAAATTAAACTCTATATAAGGTACTAGGTTACATATAAAGACACCGAACTAGGTTTTTCATTTTTTTAGAATACCTAATATTTTTCCAATTAACCTCCATATATTAAGACTTTAATTTTTGAGCATGACAATTAATTTAGAAGTTTTAGAAACTTGATCATTTCATATTTATTAAAGCCATATGAGATGTGACTTTAGTAACACTTATTAATTCATGCCATTTCCAGCAATGCCAGAAGCATATAAAACTAGTTCAGTAGTTTTTTCAAAAAGTTTGTAACTGTTCCTACAAGACAGTCATCCTTTTCTTACAGATGTCTTACTGAATCAGAATTTTGACCATTTCAAATATCTTTTATGAGTTTTAAGCAAAAGCATTGAATAAAAGATCCTCCTTTTTCTTGCTTTTCCTACTTGGCCGATTGGTTTCAAATATATAATTTGCTAGTGTTTGATCTGGTAATATAAGATTTTCTAATATATAAGAGTCATGATCAAGTACTTATGACTGGTAGACTATACTGGCAATGAAATGTAGAATAATAATGCATAGCTTAATACCGGCATTGTTAAGGTTTGAATAATTATTTTTATTGAAAAACATGAAAGAGATATCTGTTCTTGACTGTGATCATATCCACCTGAATATTTATATTAAAAATTATTTATACGTTTACCTGTTCATTCAACGAAGCAAGTATATTTTGGGATACATCAATTCAGGGGTTTAATACATGATGTAGAGCATGGAGAACAAAGGTAAAGGTAAAGGTAATAAAAGCCACTTGTGACTACTGCCTTCGGCTTGCTCCTAACTTACAAAAAAAATTATCAATGTTTTTAACAAATTTAAAATCAAATCAGGATATATCTTTATAATGTATATTAGTTTTCCAAGTATTTAGGGGTTAGTTTTAATAATTTCTTTGCACACTCATAAATCTATAAGTTACACGATTTAAATGAGAATATTAATCGTTGTATAAACATATGTGGTACAATATCGGGAGCACTAATAGTTTAAATGAGTTAACATGAGAATAAAGTTTCTTTAGTAACGACTTACTCAAGGTAAATGTTAATAGGGAACGGTTTGGGCAATCCTTATCTAAAATATAAATATTAGCAGGATATCTTAAGTAGTTTTCTGGGTTATGTCAATCTTATAGTAGTATCAATACTAAATCTACGCATCGCAGGCATGTTATGTTTTTAAAGTGGGGATTGTGAGGAAAGTAGGTTAATCTTTATTGCACGTGCATGAACGTCTGTTTATCTTTTAAGATGTCTATGCATCACATGATAAAACCTTGAAACAACTGAAAGACAAGTGAGCAAGTAAACTTGGCCCAATAGGTCGCAAATTATAACCTGTTTTTAACCAATATCATTTGGAAATCCACAATTATATGGACTGTAAGTTATCAACTTGCATGGTTTTGAAGTTTTTAGTATAAATTTTATAATTTATTCTCTCGGTGTACAGTGAAACTATATGATTCACATGATTAGCCGGGACAAATATGACACTGTGATAAACCGTTTGTGTGTTAAGGGTATAGTTCACTCACCTTTTGCAGCACTCGGTTCAGATTTCGATAAAAATAAGTAAAAAACGAATAATAAACAAAACAACACACAAATCAATCACACGCACAACACTAGCTACCCCGTTCCCCGACGTACTCCGACACACAGAATATAAATGCCACCCCGGCTGACGGCTCTCTGTCGTTCGGACAAGACAGGCTTTTTCGAGCTTTGTACGTATCCGAATATACCTACTCTGTCATTCATTCACCATAGACTAGATGTTTAGGAGACGCCCTATTGCTCTACTCTTCCTCAAATTTCTTGGATACCGAGTTTTTTATTCCTAAAAGATAATATAATATAAAATTTTTAGGCCTTCAAAATATTTGTAAGCGATAATCAAACCAAATTTTGTTACAATTAGCTTATGGAACGTCAAATACCCAAATATAATTATGCTATAAAAGCGTGTATAAAACGCAAAAAACGCTGGTCTTATTCTTATATTCGATTTGTACATTCGTTTTCGACATTCTATCCGATATTTATATTATATTGTTTTGTTGTTATATGTAATAATAATATTTTTCTAATATTATATTATATTTGATATTTTATTCAGGTTTGCAAGGACAGAGATGTTTAGCACTCTGTGATCTCTACCTACCCCGCTAGGGACCTGGCGTGATGGTTATTTATTTATTTATTTTATTTGATATTTTATCACAAGTTATACTATGAGTTGAAAGACTATAACAATATATCTCTTATTTAACTTTTAGGGACAGTTGTTATACCAACTAGATATTTACATTCTACTAATTCTTCTAATAGCACTTTACAGATTCTAGAAACATCAAATCATAATTAAATACATCTCCAACAATAGAGATGTAGCTACAGCTTCCCCTAGTTTCTTTTTGACAAGTTTTTACAATATAATAATACTTCTAACATATAATAGCCTAAAAAGCATGAGTAGAAACCAAATAATCATTGTGATTATCAAATGCTAACCGTTTTTTAGTGAATAATTGTTTAACTACAAATTATTGACTATTTATTCCTTAATGTGGTAAAGTAATTTAAAAGTAAAGACAATACCAATTACATAATAAGATATTTGGAGTCAGAGATATTCCAGTGGAAAGGAGTCATGATGGAATATCAAATTTGATTGTCAGGCAAGTCCAGAATATATATTTAGTTGCCATATCTAGCAAAGAAAAGAGAGTGGTTGGAGGAGTCAAGTACTGTAGTGAAAACAGAGGCTTGGCAAGCAATAAATGACTCTCCCCGACTCTGAGATGATCTGTGAAAGCTGGAGATGGTGGATGCTTGTGGGCACATAAAGGCTGATGATTGATAATCACCAGTAAATTCATACTTATACCCAACAATCTAAATAATTGTTTTTCAAGATATTTAAATTCTGATCAAAATTATATTATAGGAGAAAGTAGTCAGGCCAATAAAGGTCAGTTTATATGTTGGGTACATGTGTTCCGGTGTGCATTATGCATAGTTTGGTTTATGCGTGATTTTGAAATCAAGCAAATCCAAATGAAAGACTAGACATTTTCATTCAGCATATGGTAATCTTATTAAATTATATAAGAATGAAGTTGCGCGAGCTTTGCCGAGTATTACCAGTTGTCTTACATTAGGTACAATGTAACTTCTGTCGGTATGATGTAATTTACTGTCCTTCATCAATCACACAAGTGTGTGATTATAGTGATATAGTATTAAAACATGTAACATAAATGTAAAAGGCCGATAGCAGAGTTCTTCAAAGGAATTGTCCAAACGACACAAACTGAAAATAAAATTTTGTACATTGTAATTATAAAAAAATTTGTATTTTTTCCATAACCTTAGTTAGAAAAGTTAAATGGCGAATATTGCTTTCATGTCAGGTTATATATTATTGTGTCAAACAATGCTTGAGCTTGTCAATGTCGCCCTGACGGTTATTAAGATGTTGCCATTATATTTAAAACATTTTTATTTGTTGTTTTCTCCTATCTTTACCTACTTTGCAGTGGTAATATTTTCATTTAGTCTATATCTTCGTTAAAATTGTTTGGTTAGTTTTTAATTAAAATGTTAGTTAAGAAAATTATCACGTTATTAAGTAAAGATTGACAGGTTATTGTGTAAATGGTACTGAACTGCATGAACTGTCATGACACCCGCTCGCCCGTCCGGAGTAAGGGGAAGGGGGGGGGGCTGCCCCGATGACGATAGGATAACAATCTGATGACGGTTTCATCGGGGCCGTCGGGGGAGTGAGAAAGCTTGAGCTATCGCTCGCCCTCCTTCCTCAACACTGGAGCGAAGGCGCCGGTATCGAGGCCAGCGCCTCTTGACGGAGAGCCAGATGTGGTGACCGTGTGGCTGGGCTGTGGTAGTGCGTCATGGCTATCTCCCAGTCCAGTCTTCAAACGGATTAGATGGCGCACCGCTAGTGGTTTTGTGGAGTAAGCCGGGCACTTGGCCCGGGAGTGCCACATAACCTGACCTGACCCTGACGGGGAGTGGTATGCATAAAACATTTCCCCAGCGAAAACAAAAAAAAAAGGGCTACAATCGGCTGACTTAATTTCATACATTATATTAATTGAAAATAAAATATTTTTTAAAGTAGTGACATCTGTCAACAAATAGCAGTATTTGTAAAGTACTTAGTGCCATCTTGTGAGTAATAGCAATATCATAATATTAATAGTTACTCATGTCTTCACAGTAGATGGTGCTGCTTACAGTTTATCGTGTTCCATGATTATTTATATACGATAGATGTCACTAATAGTTATGTTTAAAAGAATGTAAAATATAAAACACTAGCATTTTGAAAAAAGCAGGAATCTTTTTTTAAAGTTTACTGGGTATTATTATAGAAACATTAACCACTAGATTAATAAATGTTGACATCTTGGGACATACCATCGTTTGAGCGATCAGATTGTGGAATTTTAGTTCGAAACTTGTACTAGGCACAGTCTACACGCAACGTGTTAATATACAAATTGACGTTATAATTTTATATAAACGTCCTTTATTATGTTATGAACATGATGGGAATGAACTCTGATATGACGGCTGATAGAAGATTATGGAAGAGGAATACGTACTGTGGCGAACCCATATAAAAATGGGAGGAGGGCAGGGAGGTGATGAGGTGTCTTTTATTATGTTAGGTCTAACTGGCGACAAGAAGCAAAAATAACACAGTGTCCTAGAAATATGACAATGACGCATGGCAGTCAACTGATTTTAGTAATGCTTCCTTTTCCGAATTCTCAATCTTAAAAATGGTTTTTTACAGAAAAATTAATAAAAATAACAACCGATACAATACTATCAGAAGGGTGTACCACCAAAATAGATAGAGGGTCGAGATATGTCCACTGCTGTCCCCGCTTTGCGAGAAACATTGGTTGGCATAATTATGACTGCCTACATTTCCAAACTAAGAAACTTAACGATATAGAAAAATACTCTATAAAATCGCTTCTATTGTGTACTCTATTATGAAAATTATAAAAAAATGGAAATCACACTTACTGTTTTTAGTTACTTTTAGTGATTTGTTATTTTATATGAGTCAGACAGAAATCAAAATGCGAATTATTTATTATTTTTCAAATATAAAAATAGCTCTTCTTCTCGTATATCTTGAATAGTTTAAAACTGGTAGATGGTACACACATATTATTACACACAGGGATTTTAAATGGGTATTGCCAATACTGCCTTTCTTATCTCACTAGTTTTAGATGAATTTATTTTAAGATATACTATCTTAAAATAAATAAACCATTTGGTTGAATTTGTGGCTAATTATAAATCGAAATACAAAAAAAGTCATCAAAGTCAAAGTCAAAGCTTTATTATTTAAACCATTAGCAACTTAAGTGAGTCAAATACTGTTGTTTTTTCAAACTATATATATGCCATTTGAAAGGTTTTTATATTGTCTACAATTCGTTCAATAAATATACAGTGGGTATATATTTTCTGATATCCGTCTTTTTAACGAGCTGTGTTAGCGAGGCGCATTTATAGTACGTTTATGAGTAAAATATTTTCCCACTACGTTTTTTCAGATGTGAACAGAGTAGCAAACGGGCATGCAGCAGTCACAAGTGGCCGCTGCCCTCCATAGACATCTGCAAATTACCTCAAACAGGACTGCAGGAAACCATTAGTCCTCGGACAGTCACTTAATAATTTTATACTGTTTTTTATTTACGTTAATTTTATACGGGTTTTTTTATTTCATTTACAATACATTACCGACACCGTCCGTGACTAGTATAGTTAAAATTATACATATTCTGAACAGTGATCAAATTTATTCGGTCGTGAAGAAAATTAAATCGAGCGAGTGCAAAATGTGTCCCATGAATTTTGCAAAGCATTTTGACGGGCGTTGTTCACATTTAGTTACATTATGCTGTCTCGCGCTCATCGAGCCAGAAAACTTACAATTAATATTAAAACATGCGCAATAAAATAAAGCCAAGCAGTCGGAAAGTATTTATGTCACTCGAGCACTGCTCTTGACATGGCTATTATTTTATAACAACGACAAAACAGCTTATAGTCCAAATAAAATTCTGGCAATTCTCCCCTCTATGTTTCAAGAGGCTGAGACGGTTATGCCTTGTTTGGGTTATTGTTAGTTTTGAGAAGGTTTGTCAGCTTCCTAGGTTATGCAAATGATACAGAATCCAGTTGTTACTTGTTGAGAAAAATGAAATATTATACGGATTAGCACATATTTTAATACCTAAACTCAACGACGTATATAGTTTCAGGCAGCACTTTGCTATAACAGGTTTGCAAAAATACTATATAATGTCATTATCCTACAGTCATTATGTATGGCACTCTGTTCTCTCTGCCTACCCCGCTAGGGACTTGGCGTGACGGTTATTTATTTATTATATTTTTATTTTATCCTACAGTCTAGTGTTGAAACCACTATAATTATACTGTATTGTTATGAGACAGTCTTAAAGTATTCTGTAGCGGAGAACGATCGAAATCACTCCCAGATCTGGATATGTTAATAGCACTATCTATGAATTTACCAAAATAAAATAAATACAACAGTATTGATTATTTATAAATTGTATCACATCTATTGCTATTATTATTATTATTATATATTATTCGCCTAAATTGCAGTAATGTAATAATCATAGTTGGATATCGAGTTTTTTATACTTATATCGAAATATTGTTGGGATCAGACCTATATAGTAGCAATAAATGTAATATATGTCTTGTGGAAAATAGCCAAAGTCGATCCCCACATCAGCGTCTGAGCGCGTAACTGAGAGAATGATCGCCGTGGACCAGTTCAATTCAACATCATCCCATCCTCACGAAGCAATCAGCAGAGTGCACGTATGTATGTTCGTATGTAAATGCGGTGCCCGCTGGAGTAAGATTTCTAATGTAATTGACAGCGAAATAAGATTGTTTCGACCGCAATACGGAGTAGGGCGGCGGCTCTCAACCCTTTTATTGCCTATTTTAGATCTACGATAGCCAGCAATAAATATACACACGTATTATAAAAATGTTCAGTACTACAATGGGTGAACCACAGCAATAACATTTTAATATATAATATTTTTCAGGTATGTATATGCTATCTACTTTAATGTACATGCGAATTTTATTATATTAATGCAGAATGCAGAGAACTTTATTTTAAATATAAAATAATAAACAAATAAAATAGCATTAATTGCAACATAACGTGATAAATGATTTCGCAATGCATCGTACGGTGCGGGGTATCTTTTTTAAAACCGAGTAAATTGAATCTGAGCAAGCTAAAATCCTTCTCATTCTGTGAAGATGACGCAACAGTGAAATGATAAATGTGTTGAAGAGATAACTCAAAAATCCATTTTGGTATTTTAATGCATAATTTATTTCTCATATTAAAGACAGCAACAGATTTTAGAAACATTGACTGCACCCCTAAACTCTCCCTCGCCATTAAAATGCAGTGCATTACTTTGAGGGCGTTATGATAATAACATTCATTATGAACTGTCCATAATCGTCTGCATTCAGTGTTATGCTCAATTGTATTATTCTAAAGTTACTATTATGAAATTAAATCGGCTATAGGGAATATGCCTATTGCAGTCTTAAGATGATTTTGGATATATATATATATAGTAATATTTTCGTTTATTTTTGCTCTTTAAATGCATGTTTTGAGCTTCATGATTTTACCCGGAGTTTAGTGGCAAAGCTTATGTTATATATGTACTTATAGCTCTTATTTCTACAGTTACTTATTTGAACGCTTAAGGCAATAACCTCGCTCGCTGTTATACGGTTAACTTGCACATATGCATATGGCTTGTCTCAATGGAAATCTTAGAAATGCGAGACTAATTCGAAGGTAGTGCACAGCTCGGAAGAAGTAAATTCTCATCAGGCACACACTCGTATGTTCTATTTATTCCGATGTTTCGCTTAATGAAAATTAAAGTACATTTAAATATGGTAAACTGTGCGATAAACTTAAAATTTATTAGTTAAAATTGTCCTACAATTATTTTCTTACATGTAACTGCTTATACTTCTGTTATATATGAATTTGAGTCGTTTAAATTGTGGTATGCTTTGTCCGTTCAATAACAATTTGTCGGCAATGCATTTTGTACTACGATAATATAACTAAAAGTTGAAATAATAAGCCGGATATTTTTATAGATATTTTGAAATCCTTTATATTTATTTGTAAGGCTGAATTTTACAAAGATTTTAATTCATTATGTCCGTAATGTTAACACATAGAACATTTCTTAAAATATATGGGACTTAACTATGCGGACTAAGCCTGCAGTAAAATTTGAAACGTGAACTCAGCTACATTCTTATTGCTGGTAAAAGTAAAAATGTTAATTTAAAGTTTTGCAATTAAACAATTAGGGGTCAGAAAAATAACAAAAAATAAGAAACGTGATGAAATAACGACTAAGAAATGACAAGTTATTCGCAATATGGTTTTATTAAATTTATTTTTGAAAGTAAATTAAAAAATATGTATTGCCGATTTCCCCTTACAATAACTTCCTTAAAATATTTTATTATTTGTTTCCAAATCACTCTGAACTAGTCTTTAGTGAATAAGTACTGTGAATATACAGATGGGTCTCGGGAGTCTCGGTGGATCAAGACCGTTGGTTCTCTTGAGATTTCGTTGAGTTCACAGTATTAGCAGATTGGATGGCCGTCAGCTATAAAATCTGTGGCGTGAAGCATTCCACAGCACTTCATCGGACAACACTTGCTTTATTTCCGTTGAAAACGCCAACATTAATTTATATACCTATTCTAAAAATTGACACATCCATAAATATCGTAATTCGACGATAAAATTCGTAAATCTATTATACTTTTGATTATTATAAAATTAATGACAATTAAGTTCTCTACAGAAAATTTTAATGTGTCAGTTTGCTGACAATTAATACTTTTTTTATATATTAATTCCATTATTGCTGGCTTCATTTATTTGCTGGTACAACTCAGAGTATGAGCTACATTCAATTCACTCGTCCTATCCACAATAAACAATATGGTAGGTACATATAATAAATGAAATGTAAGCTGACCCGTTTAAAATGACGTAGGGAATCAAGTGCTGTCATTAATTTACATTCCGCGACTGCGCTACGCCACACACTACGCCGTAGATAGAAGACACCGACCCCACTTGCTTTATTACTTCAATGACTTGACATTTATTATCAGTTATGAAAATAAATTCTCTTCTCGTAAAATAAAGGGAAAAATGAATTAAGGCCAGTCGACCGCGTAACGTGTTTAATGTTAGGGGACTGTTTCACACCAACCCTGAAACGAACGACGGATGAAAGGTTACGATAAACTGTTGACAAATACGCAATAAATGTCTATTAGCTGTTCTAGATATTCTGTGTCCAATGCGAGATACATGGCAGAACATTTTATTTACTACATTTCAACCAATCAATTTAATATCATTCTTTATGACTGTTAACTTCTGCCATTTATTTCAAGGCAACATTAGTATTTTGAAATTGTAATAAATATCTTAGTCTGTAATTCACTGCTGACATATTACCTGAAATATATTGAACATGTGTACTGCCTCGAGCATAATACAGGCGTGCTGCTTCAATAGAATAATTTTGAGATGAACACAACGTCAGATAAACCATCTTCTGAGTGTTGTTGCCTTAATCAATTTATATCTAACCTGCCACCTTGAATGTATCCTTCGAGCTAGCATTCAAACCTCTGGTACGCAAGAAGACTAATGATCATAAGCAATAACATAATATGTAGGTTACAGGCGATCGAAATCAAATAAATAGCTCCAGTAAAAGACGGCTAGTTCTGAATTTCTAGAAATTTCTGTAGCGGCTTGAAAGATGTGTAACGCGTCTTGTGCAACATAAACCATGTCTTAATAAAGCCGCGCCCTCGAAATTCAATTCGATTCAATTAATTTTTATTGGCTTTAGTTGCTGAAGGGTGAAACAGATCATAATTATGACACGTAGGAGCTATTAAGCTAGGAAAATAAAGGCGCCAGTTATAATTGTTGAATACTTATATTGTTTATAGGATCAAGAAACTTTTAATTATTTAATATTTAAATTCTAATAAATATTTGACATGATTTGTACATACATTTATTCTAATAAGTAAAACAGTATTGGGCTTGTTCTATTCCGTATCATTCGCGACTAATTTGTATCATTGATGTTTTACTTTTTTATGGATTAAGCTATCACTATACCAAATTAATAAATGTTAACAGACAGAGAAACTTATTATTTTCGCGTATACATATATATCTTAGTATGGATTTTATTCAAAGTGTAATTTATGATATTATTCCATTAAACAAAGTCACTTCTTCACTTTCGAAACTTGCTGTAAAAAGCGCGCTTCGTAAATATGATATCAGCGTTTTATGGTGGCGTGTACAGTCACTGAATCTAAATCTCTTTCAACATGCATGGGATAGTTGACATGAAAATTTTAATACGTTCTCAGAAAATTACCGCAAAAGTTAAACTTTTCTGTTTACGTTTGTCGGAGGACACACCCAGCGCACGAGTGATATTATTGTCTGACAGGTCAAAAATTGTTTTGAAATAAAAAAATAGGAAATCTTATTTTACAATTACGACGCCTTAATACGAATTCATAAAAAATACTGAAATATCGCACTTTTAAAATGACAGGTACTCGTAATACAGATCAAAATTAAAGTACTTTTATATCTATTAACATTGCTTAGAAAAATCATAGATTTCATTTACATTAAAAATGCTTAATAACCTTAAACATTTTTAAGATGTCGATAATCTCTCAGTACGATATGTACACGTATATGTATATATATATATATATATATATACAAAAATGTGATTGAATTTAAAAGAGGGACACATTTTAAAACCGTAAAAAGTAAATGAAAACATTTTCGGTGCAGTTTTAGGGCGGTCAATAACAATGTTCGTGACCAAGTCCTGTTTGTTAGGTTTTAACACCTTGTAAATCTTGTCGTAAAAAATACAATGTTGCCCGCCTTTCGGCGGATCCCCCTACATTCTTGCTACTGGGTGACTGGTTAAATTAACAAATAATTTGTATGGCACGTCTATGAAGTTCACGGAATGTAGGAATCGTTATTTGATTGATATCAATGCTTATTAGGTGGTCTGAACGTTATAAAAACGAAAAGCAAATAGTATAGAAAATAAATATTTTTTGCATTTTTGAATTTTAAATTTGAACAATTGCCAATTTTTTGTTAATTTATTGATGTAGAATTTTGTGATAAATGTCAAGCGTTGAACACGACTTGTCCACTTTTGAACACGACTGTCTATATTTTCTCAATGACACCACACTACTGCAGCTGATGAACTTTATGGGAAACTATAGGACTAAAGTTCCTCATTGTTTAGTACTTACTTTATCTTTATAGCAGTTCAATACTCCGATGAAAAGTCAATCAAAAGTTCAAATCCCGCCACGTATCTACGAGTATGTAACCCGCGCTTTCTGAAATAGGAAGCTAAAATCCAGACCACTAGACTGGGATATCACTGTATTCAAATGTAAAAACTTCAGTTTCAATGAACAATTTACTTTATCCGTTAGAAAATGTATGTATCCTCCATAACACATGAGAAATATTCATTTTATATCATAGCCCCATTTTACATTACAATCCCCACTATAATTTAACATAACCTTAATACGAGCGAAGACATTACCACCTAAGTATGTTCTAAACTTGACGCCATCTTATATTGCACACTGCCATCTTTATTATGAGCATCGCAGTGATGTTCCATATACGAGTCCTTTCAATGGCGTCGTTTGAATGGAACACGTGGCGTTGTGACAATTTTGATGATATTGTTAATTTTATCGTTTCGAATATGAAATTTTGGTGACTTAAGTATGATAAACATTCCATTATTGCTGACTATTATACTGATTATAATAATTATTATACTATTATACTGACTATTATTAAAATTCTAAGATAACAAGTACCTATATAATAAGGTAGTGTAAAGATACAGAGATGAATTGGCAATAAACTGTTTTATTTTTAACCGATTGTCTTATCATGTTTATTAAGCTTTTAACAATGTGGATTTTTACTATAAACAATAATGTTTTATTAATTTGGATAGTTTCAGATATTTTTCTTATTATTTTTTGTTTCTATATAATTGACATCACTTTATACGCTACAATAATTTTGTGACTACTACTACTACTACAATACCTAAATCCTCGGCTTTTTATGATTCCTATGTAATTTTTCAATTCCAACCTATCAACTCTGATTCCTTATATTCACATACTATTCTAATAGGTTGTTTGTTAAAACATTTAAGTTGGTCGTTTAATTGTTTGGAACCAACTCAAAATATACAAATTGCTTTGCAATACCAACACATTGACAGATTTTTTTTGTTATGCAGATATCAATATGGTTTATGCGGATTTAACACCTTATGATCTTTGACAGTAAATAAAATTTGAAAATATTTTTTTATCACCAGCTAACATATATCTATCATCAAGATCTGGCAAATATCACTTCGTGATGTTATATATGTTTTTTTATACCTACGGTGAAATATTGAATTTACTAATATAGCAGTTCAACGCACCCTATGTGGATTATTATTTATATCTGTCATTTAACCGATAATCTTTTGTTTATGATGTAGGTTAATGATCCACCAGTACAAATAGAACGGAACAAGTAACGCCATCTGCTTGTGAAAACCAACATTACTTTACGTTGTCAAATGAATACAATGTTCAAAACTCGATTCCTGTATGCGGCTTGTAATAAGCTACTACTGATTGTGAAGGTTCAAAATATTAAGAAACTTAGGCGTTAGATTGAATTTTATGCAGTGTAAAAGTTTAGCAATTGAAAGTTAACGTCTATGAGAGTTGAAAATGATTAATACGGTAATGAAATTAATAATTGATTTTTGTTGAAATTACGTTTATAGCGATTTGAAATTCGGTACAAGAGCAATTTTCGAACGTGCAAAACAAAAGTGAGTGGTATCCCAGTCGCTATTTAAAAGCTCGTTTTAAAGCCTAAAGGTTCGATTTACAGCCAACCTTGAGATGAAGATTGAGCCGGTGCCCTAACAGTTTTTTTGTGTAAGTGTAAATCTCAAAGAGCGTTTACGAGGCTATAGTATGGCACATTCGATAGGAGAAAGCGAATTTTACATACATTATTATAATTATGTACACAATTTCGTATTTAAGTTTCATAAATATTATTTTTCCGGCGCACTGAATCGATATAAAAATAATCATTGATATTCTTTGTACGATGAGACCCATGTTGAATAGTGAAGTGATGACAGGGTTTGTGGTTTTGTGAAATTGTTTTTTTACGTAAAATGGAAGGTGTTTTTGAATGTTTATATCAAATGATATAGGTAAATTTGTCTAAACATTAGGAGAATTATGAAATGAACTTTATGAACGCCGAGACAATCATATGCGGTCTGCGGCGAAATTTATTAACTGGTGTCTGTCGGATTATTATGTTATGTATCACAATACATAATGTAATCATTGCTGGTGTGCCACATTTTAGCTTATAAGTAGCTGATTTTGCACACAAAGGGCTCTATCCCATCATATACTATCGATTTGTCCAACTTATGCGACCAAACATATTTGATTTGCGGCGCAATACAAACATATCGAAGAGCAAGTCAAACAAATTTTGGACAAGTTGAAAACGCGTTACGTCAAACAGATAAATATTTGAGGGACTTCCTCATTTGTAACAAAACAATTTGACCAAAAAGTTCAATCGGCCAAAATAGTTTTACACGAAATATCATAAATGAATGTAAATACGGAATATTTGATTGAAAATATGAAATTATTTTCCGTTGTACCAATTAGATATATAATTCATTACTTTTAACCCATCAGGTATTAGTACACCGCAACTATTGGGCAACATTATTTAATAGAATCAACATTATGTCATAGAATTCAATAGAACATTATTTAATACAAGTAGCGTAGTATTTAAGCAACCGCTATCCTTCCTATCGCTGCACTTCGTCAGAAGCGTTACGCCCAGGCCGGTGCCATAACAGCCATGAACGGTAAAACAACACTTTTAAGGGCTCGTGAAATTTTAACGTTCCTACGGTCAAGTCCTAAGGGTACGGTCAATGTACGTATATAGCGCATTTCCTCTCGCGAGCGCTTGCTCTCTTCTTGTAACGATCATCTATCTTCTTATACATTGTTATGGTCAAATCAATTGCACTCCCCATGTGGAACCGCTTCTATAAGCCCCGCCTGGAAAATCCACCGTTGTTTTAAAATCGCTAAATTAAAAAAAAATATCGCTAAGTAGGAACAATTGTATCTTTCATTCACGTGATATTTCAATGGTTTTGACAATTTTTTCCGTTGGTCTTGAGGTCTGATCTTATTTGTCTTCGATCTTTATTTAGTGTGTGTTTTTTTATCTTAAATTGTACTTAAGTCTGTTATTACAATAGAGATAAATTATTTCCTAATCCTTATTGTTACAGAAAGAAAAAGTTTGCTGGTACGTTTAGTAGACCTATATTTTAGACTTGGTGAAACTTATGCCGAAAACATCTATAATATAATACAATGGATAATTACACGATATATACACTTATATAGTTTTATCATCCATTGTATCCTAGGTATTTTTGACATAGGTTTTACTAAGTCTAGAATATAATTGGGCTGTTGTTAAATTACATTGTCGTTTACATCTATAATTAAGATGATGTGTGTGTGTGTGTGTATATCTTGTTGTTGTAATTATGAATAAATAAAGTAAAAAATAAAAAACGTGCTATTTTTCCGGGAATCGAGATATCCTTCACCCGCTGATACAGGCCCTTTGCCGTGTGCCGTGTAAACCTCAGGGCAATTTATTTATAACAATATCCATAACTTTTTTCGATAACCATGTACATATTTTATTACCTATACATTTAGATGTTATTTCCCAATATTCAGAGAAACACTTTACAAATATGCGGTTGTAATAAGACTTTCCTGATGTTATCGGTCAAAGTATTATTTTAAATTGATATTCGAAATCTAAAACTACGATGCCGAGTAATAGTCGCGTCATATTTATTTTAGTTACTTATATAGTTTTTTACCGGATATCGGGTAAGTACTCGTAACAAGACATTATTTTTTCTTATCTGAAACCTACATTGTGTGGCTGTTTTCATATGGGTTACTATAAACTTCCTCAAAATAAAATTATCTTTTCAGTGGAATGTTCTAACAATACGCAACATTTGTAAGTGAGTTAAATTGTTCCATTTATTAAATACATAGCTGGTAATAATAAAATATCACATTTAATAAATTTTCTAGGAAACTTCATCATGAAGAAGAAAGAGCAAAATTAGTCGATAAAGGTCATATTAAGAATAATAAACATAAATTTATACTGGGCTTAAATAAGACCAGGTAATATCTGTATTATGTTATTAACGCACTAATCTTTGGTAGTTTAACCAATAATAGTAAATCTTTAAGGCCACAATGGTCTCTTTATCAGTTTATATTCAATTTGGATTTCTGGGATATTTATAATGCTTTTTGCATTCTGCCGGAAAACTCAAGCTTGCACTCGACCTGTTGCACTGAAGTCATCTATGCTCATTAATTCTCTTAAAATTCTTATCTATTTCTTTTCTAGCCTCGGAACCAAGAAACCTAATGTTACTGTGGTTAAAGAGAAGCTAGTTAAATCTAACTATCGAACGGACAAAACGGCTAAACAGGAACAATGGCCAAAATTACAGAAACGTCTTTTGCGGGAGAATTCGTATGTTGTTTTTATATTGGTGGCATTACGTAAATATATAATTATTAATTTGATATTATACATCCCTCATTGATGCATCGATTTAGCTGCACATATTCAATCAAGTAATGTTAGCTTCGGATCATTTTAAGACTATTGATACTAGTCGTTGCGTTAATGGTTTGTTAATTGAAGTAGTACAGTTAGCACTACAAGTGAAAATATAGCGAGTTGTGATTTGCACAAGAGTAAGATTCCAGTTGAATTCATTCGCGGATATTTGCTGTATAGCATATTTATTTATCTTGCCGGACTCGCTTATTGAAAAGCGAGGTAATATTGCCAGTCTAATAGTGGTTGAACGAATAATATTTAAAAGGTGGCTAGCGCTTTGTAGTTTGCTACATTTATTTATCGCTGTATTGCCTGAAAGCATTTGAGGCGGAACTGTTTTCCGAAAGAAGTGTTTCTAATAATCAACTTTGCATTATTTGCTCCATCACCCGTTTTACTTCTATAATCCCATACAAATACAGGTTATTTTTATACAGTAAAATAAAGTTGTTTGAGTGTGAAATGAATTACTGAAATATTTAAAATTAATTGGTTGCTTCTAGTTTTTCACAGATATCATCATAAAATTGTCCAGTTTGATTATTCAATTCGGACAAGGGAAAATTACAAAGCAATATAAAATTGATATTATTATTTATATTTATTACTTTTAATGTTTTTAAAGGAAACAAGGAATGTCAAAGAGATTTACCAAGATGAATATGATGCAAATGGATGACCCAACTACCACGTATGTTCAACATACATATATCAGTGTTACAATTTTAAAAACTTTCTTCGTCTTGTTAAAGTTCTTCTCCAACTAACGAAGGTTGGCAATCAGGTCTCAGTTCTTGCACCTGTTCCTGGCAAGGTGAATTCTGTATGATATTCTGATAAATCCGCCCGCTGATAAGTCTGGTAAGTCCGCCCTTTGTAAAACCTATTTATAGGTGCGATAAAGAATAAATAAATAAATATTCTGTATGAAATATTTATTATTGTGATTAAATAAAGAGAGTCGAGAGTAAAGAAAATATTACTTTGATTTATATGCCGCTTAAATTCGGCATAATGGCATATTAATTATCCATCGGTTCGTCAGTAAGAAGATGCCAAGTCCGATTCTTAGATTAATAGGCACCTGAATAAGGATTAAATATATATGTTCCGTTGTTGCGCTTTCATAATATATTTAACTACGATCTCGATTATATTGGAGGAATTAGGTTAAAGCCAGGAGATTTTAAAATGCTTAGAAATAATTAAATAACTGATTTAAAAATGATTAAGAAAACAATTTTGTTTCTTCGGATTAAAAATTATTTTTAAATCAATAACATATCATAACTTTGTACTCACTTCGGCAGTACATACACTAACATCTGTTGAATGTAAATGTATATGTATATTTTACGGATGATTTAGTACGTATGTCACAAATTAAGGGGATGATAAAATTTACAAAAGGAAAATATGTAGAAGGTTCACTTGACGTAAACGTAAATGGCGTTGCCTACGCAGTATAATTTATCTTATGGCATGTTTCCTAAATTCACAGACAAACGCCGGTGAATCAACAGTTGCCTCATCAACAAGATGCCCAAATTAATGAAGTGCTGAGTCCATATACTGTAAGATTCAGTTTTTATTATATTAATTTATCTATAAGGAATTGCTACTTTAGCGATACGACCGCCTATTATATGTAATATTTATAATATAAAAATAATCCCTTATGTTTTAATATGCAACAAAATATATTTTATTTTACTTTTATAATGTTATCCGATAATTGATTCGCAAGTAGTTGAAATAAGACGAGCATAAGCGACATTTTAAAGTCGAATGCATAATTCTTTGTCTGTTAGTCCTATAAAACATCGGTTTCAGATCAAAGAGCACATGACCCGAATTGCAGGCAAATTTACAAACGCCAATATTACAGTTGACGTGATTGGTCGAACACTCGAGTACAATGATATAGTGCTTCTGAGGATAACACAACTCGCTAAACCGGATACGAGGATCCGACCCGATGACAAGACATACGTGGAGGACACTGCTGAAAAGAAAACCGTTTTCATAGTTCACGGGCTAAGCGTCTTGGGAATGATTGCGATGGATTGCTTATCGGATGAAAAGCAGTTCGTCCGCCTCGTCTCCTATTACTTAGAACATTTGGATTTGTTCGACATATTTTTGATACCGATGGCCAATCCAGACGGTTTCGGTTGTAGGGTAGGTATGATTTTGTTTTACACTCTATTGCAAACAAATTGGTATATAAAGGGCGCACTTAATGCGTCATAAATCTCGCCAGTAGTCAACCCAAGGGAAATTATAAAGAGTTGCAGTAGCCGTTGTAAAGGTACTTTCTTTTTTAAACGTTTTCTTTATTATGTACATATTTTTTTATGTAAAATCTATCATAATATCAACGGT
Source organism: Oxynetra stangelandi (assembly GCA_018239345.1). Classification (NCBI taxonomy): domain Eukaryota; kingdom Metazoa; phylum Arthropoda; class Insecta; order Lepidoptera; family Hesperiidae; genus Oxynetra; species Oxynetra stangelandi. Next base: position 18,591 of record DVPR01000027.1, read on the forward strand.
TTCGATCTTCATCGTTGTGATGGGCACCAAAGAAGATTATAGGATCAGGAGAGTTATTAACGAGTTGTCAGTCGTTTTGAAATGACTCCTCTAAAGCCTTTTCGTAAAAAGGAATCTGAAATTTCAGAAATAAGCTCATTTTATTCCTAGGTATATTCTGAACGGCGATAATCGGATGTTCTCGCTTTAGTATTTTAATGACTTTAACGTTTAATAATATGGCATAATAATATTAATTTAGACCTCCGAACTGTTTGGCTTTACCGTAATTATAAAATAAAAGTAACTTTGAGAATTACTTTTCAATCATATAACTCAACAGCGAATATTCAAAAAATACATCTTCTTAGTATTATTATGTAATAATGTTATAATAATAATCCAGTTTTATTTTTCATTCCCTGCATTTCACAGACGAAAATGTGGAACAAGAACCTATCGCCACAGACTGCGTGTCCAGGCGTGGCGTTGGATCGCAACTTCGATATTGCGTGGAACACCACGCGCGCTATCAGCTCGTGCAGCCAACAGTACCCGGGCCCCATGCCCTTCTCCGAGCCCGAAACCAGGGCTATCCGGGACATCTTTCACCGTTACACCCACAAGATCATTGCGTATATTAACGTTCACGTTGGCTCGTCGAGCCCTGAAATTTTTAAAGTAAATATGTATTCTATTTAGAAATTCAAATTTTACGAAACATTCGTTGTTCTTATGATATGTTCTATTATTGTTCTTATGATTTGTGTACACTCATGATATGTGAAGAAAAGTTAGAACCAAAACATAAACTCGTGGCACGTTTTATACATATTTGAAGAGCAGCTTAACAGTGGCTAAAAATCATGGCTAATTATTGATATTGCCGCCAAATGGTAGTAACACTAACTCGCATACAATTTGTCTGAATAGACTACCTTCTTCGCATGTTGTCATATTTGTGCGTTGAATAACATCTATTTTGCTTTCCCAGGGTGACGCAGTTCTCTATCCAAAAGGTTACACGGATGTCCAAACGGATGACGACAAGTACATAGACCTGAAAGGCGAGATAGACGAGGCGATGAGGAAAGCGAGCTTCCAAGTGTATTCAGTCTCGGTAGACACGCTCCACAACTGGTATGGTAAAGTTGCCGGTACTAGCGTGGATTATGCTTCGTCGGTACGAATATATACGAATACAGTTCATTGATAAAGTTTTGCTGTACAAGTGACAAATACTACTAATAATAAATACTTATTTGATATAATAATACAAACTTATCGGCGTTTGTAAGATTTAATCTAACTCGCTATAACGTTGGAGGAAAATATCATAATGAAGCCTGTGTGTTTTAGTTTTCAATAATGTTCAAAGGACACTCGCACTTAGTATGATATACCTACTATGGCCTTCAGTGGGGATAATGATAAACACAGATAATAATTGTTTCATATTCCAGCAGCAAAACAATATTCATGAATCTAATATTTCTAGGTTTATGGAATACCATATGCCATGGAATTTGTGATGCAGTTGTATGAGGAGAGTGCATCTGATGTGAGGCCGGGTGCAGAGCAAACTGAGCACATCGTCTTGGATGAAGTGTGGAAACGTGTAATCGATGTTGCGATGAAGAATATCTGGAACAGTTTTCATAGCAACGAGCTTTAAAAATAGATGCATCAAATGATTAGTTCATAATAAAGACTTCGACAGAAGTCATTATATTTTGAAAGGACCTTTCTTTTTTGCGGATGTAAAATTCAATTTTTTTGCGGCAAAGCAATTGTTATTTAAAACAATTTGTGTTTTTGGGTATGGTTGTCAATCGCCTGTTGTGAATACTTGACGCGACCAAATCAGTCCTCCGAGGTTGGAACGCTTCTGTGACCATGTGGATAAACATCCACATTCTGCACTCATATTAACATATATTAATTAGATTAGTATTATCGTTCTAATCCTGTAGTCCTTTTAATGAATTTTTAACAGTTTTATTGACAACTAGTAGATACTGTATTTAATAGTTCTGCTACAATCCAGCCAGGGCGCCCACTTTTGAGTCCCGCTAATTTCAGTTATCATTTTATTTGACGTTCCAAATATGAACATTAAAAAACGTTTTCATGATATAACGTTTACGCGCCAAAACTAATGTTACTATGAGTTTAAAATTTAACTATACAATTCGGATACTTTTGTAATGAGTCTATATTTTTCATATCGCTTTAGGCGTAATTATTTACAATGAAAATGTTTATTCTGTTATGCAACTACAGGTTCGCTTTGACTAAGATGAACATGTGAGGAGCGGCTATGTAAAGAATACATGTTCAGAAATAACGAAAGTTAGAAATAAAATAAAACTAGAATGATGCAGAATGTTAGTATGATAGAATAGTAGTAAACAACGTCACGCCAGGTCCCTAGCGGGGTAGGCAGAGAGCACGGAGTGCCAAAAATCTCTGTCCTTGCAAACCTGACGTGC
>DVPR01000028.1:0-20947 GCA_018239345.1 Oxynetra stangelandi
TGTTGTTAAACTCAAAATTTTCAAAAATTGTTTTGAGGGATGATTTTTAGGTATAACTACTTTCGATAATTATACTTCAATAAGTTTTCTATCATCAAGTGGTAAAAGGGGGGTCCACTTGACGTGATTTGACTCAATTGAATGTTACTGTATTCAAACAATTACTCTAAACAGATTACTCTGCCTTTTACATTACAGTAGAAACTCAATTATCTGGCCCTCGGTTATACGGATTCACGATTATCCAGACTTATTTTAAATATATAATAGTTGATTTTTATGATCAATTAAAATTTTTGTTGATTTGGATACATCGTCTTAATTTTGTTTAAAATATTCCTTAGGTGGGCCTTATTATCATCAATTACCTTACATATTGTGGACACATTATATGTACCTAAATATTTTATTTAATGATTAAGGCAATTTTTTACTATGTATGTAATCTAAATAATATGTATTTATGTAAATACATAGTATGTTAGATCTCTTAATTTATAAACATTGATTTTCGTATATATATATTTGTTGTTTTAAATAAACATGACATAATGTACTACATATGCGCAAAACTTCTTCATACATTGGATTATTCGTATGACAACAATTAGTCCTTTTAATAGAGTTTCTACTGTAATATGATTCAACAATATATGGAACCGATTTAACCAAATAATTGACTGACTATGAAATTAATGAAATTATTCAAAGTGTAAGTGTGTATGTATGCATATCTTCTCTACGAGATATCTATGCGGTTATAATATAAATATATATCTTCTGTTCTCTAAGAGATTATGACTACATTTTTATGTTGGGAAAATGAAGAATGACTTTGACAAAGGTGCCGAAAGGTTTTATAAATATTTACAAGGAATACACATCGTGATATTTTTTTAATTTTTATCTATATACAAATATAGAATACAAAAAAATATTCATGGTATAGATCATCTACAAGGGCACTGCTTAGCTCATATAGGAATCTCTTCCAGCATAATTTCAAGAGTATAGTCGACACTTGTAACCAAATTTATAAAATATGCATTACGTTTACTGAATATAACAACATAGTTACATATTCAGAATAGAATTTAATATTACCCATGGCATCATGTATTTTATGCAATTCCTACAAAGGTATTTCAATATATTATACAGTCTAATAAAGATGGCCATTTACAACCATGTTTCAGTTGGGCCACAGTATGTTCTCACAGTCACTGGCTTTGATGAGAGTTTTGTAAATGCACCATGAGAGTCAATTACCTATTACATTAAATGATTTTAAAAATATTTATCATTTATATGTATGGTAAAATTGTAACAGGCCCATGTCTGTAAAATAAATATATTGAAGAGAAACTAATATGGGGAGTATTTATTACAGCATCGGAAGAAGAAACAACAGTTTATACATTTTTGTCAGTTTGTATTGTTGTTAGCTTCACTTAAAGTTGAACGTTTATTCAGTTCATAAATAAAAAGTTTAAAGAATCATGTCAAATATTTATTACATGATAACATAAAGTGACTTCAATTGAGTTGACCGAACGTTAACTATTAAGATCTGTTAGGTGATGATAATTAGGTTATAAAATGGACATCTTATAATCAAAGCAATGTTATATGCAGGTGAAAGAAAAAGCTAGTTTGTAATAATAAAATTGATTAACGAAGCAACTATTATATTGTAATAAGTAATAATAATTAAGATTTTATAAAGAAGGCAACTTGGACATCATCTTTTCAAGCGTCATGGAAGTTCTTCACATCACACTTGGTACAGACTTGGTATCATTATATTTGCTAGTGTTGTTCAAATCATGATCCTATCATGCCAGCATTAAGATCAACATGTGAAGGTCAAAAAAGGGATTTGTTATATGAATTACTAAAATATGCATATACTGAGAAAGAAGAAGAAGGACTACTACTGAAGAAGAGGAAGGAGAATTTAATAGGAATACAAAAGGCTATGTACATCGGGAAACTGCTGTAATTTATACTTCAGTACATACAGAAAGAAGTCATCAGGCAAGTCAAGTGCAAACTTACAAGTTTCAAATTCGACATGCTGTTGAAATCCTCTTAAAACAAAAAAAAAATGATTTATATCAAAATTCCTAGCTATAAGTCTAAGAGGAACACCCAAATATCACCGGCATTAGAAACTTAATTTTGGTCTTGACCCTATTATTAGACACTACTAAACTTTTTACAGATCTTACATAATAGCTGATATAGCAACAGCAATGAGAAAAATCATGATAAACGGATATCTTAAGATGACCTGCACAAATTAGAGTTGTCATAATGTTCTCTGCACTGTGTGAAATCTGGCAACTGACTGACACCTGACCAGTTTCCGTGGAACAATAGAATGGTTAATAACGAATATGACATCATGAGCTCTATATAAAGCATGCCTGAATCACATTTGCCAACAGTATGTGCTGACTACAAAGCAATGTATTCATAATGAGTATGTCTTAAAAGGGTATTTATTCCTGTGGACCTATATAATGAGAAATAGAAGCAAAGCCAACAAAGCCACCTCCCATGGACTACTATGATTGTTTTAAATTTGTATCAATCATAGCTTACACTAATTATGCACATATATTTTATAGCCATTACAGTGGGGATAATAATGATTATTATTTATTTTTTCTTTTGGAAGGACTTAAACTGAGCATCTTCTCCCAAGCCAGTAGGTGCGTACTACAAATTTATAAGTCTTACAATATGTATCCAAACAAATGTATACACAATACATATGACAATATTTCTATGTCCCCACACACACTATGTTTTCATATAATGTATGCTGAATTTTTTTGTGTATAATGTAAAACATTTTCTGGACTTTTTTGGACACATACGGTGGACTTTGATGTATGTGTATGGCGGACTTATTTGGACACATAAGACGAACTTTTGCAGACATATTGGTGGATCCTGTCTACATTGTTTGATAGTATTAATTATGTTACATGTTCTTAGAATAAGCGATGTTATTGTATGTCTGTATGTGTTATGTTTGTTGTTACTTGATTTACTTTCTTAGGACTAGACAATGATCTGAAACTGAGTTTTGGTGTTGAAGCTGCGGAATAATTTCTTCAAGGGGTAATAATGTTACATCTTTTTAAAGGATTTCTTGTTTGCTTGCGGTTTTGTATGTTTTTTTAAATTATTATTATTTATAGTTTTAAAAATCTCCAAAAAATGGCCAAAATTTATTATTTGGATGTGGATTTTTTAACAGTAATATTTATGTTTTATTGTCCCCTTATAGTTGGTTAGTAAGCGGATCACATATGATATAGAATATTTTACTGGCACTATGTTTCTTACATTTATCTTAAGGCCTAAAAATTGTTCTTTTTTTCTTTTTGGTCAAAGGTAATAATTACATTGTCCCCTTTTGCATAAAAGTTTCCTGTTTATTTTCAATGACACATTGTCTACAAATTAACTTTGGAACAAAATTATAATTATTTGGGGAATCCTCTAATACATTGTTCTTTATGGTGGTATTTTAATTCAATAATAATAGTGTAACTGAGGGGACATTACAATTCAAAGAAATCCCTTTCACTCTTAAGATTCATAAAAAGTGTTTTTTTTTCATCAACGATCAACATTTCTCACGACAATCCACACGACACGATCTCTCTCAATTCTCCGATGTTATATTATCCACTGTGCATGTTTGATAGAGATATATATATTTATATGTATGTACTATATATATATTTGCATATAACTAATCGACAGTGATACTAAACGTTCACGAACAAATTGTCTTAGATTTTTAAAGGTATAACGTTACGGCAAAATGGACTACCACTCTCGGACTAAGGTTAACCGCAAAATGGGTGGTGAATCGTATGTGTGTCTTCGCGCCCCCCGTACAATGTGCCCCCGGACCGCCCACTGTGTACTAAAAAGGTGTTTTTATTGTTTTAGTGGCGGCGGCAGGGGGGGTGGTTATAATAAAGGTAAAGCTCCTCGCGAAGAGCGAGTGGGTGCTGTCATTATTTATTCGTTAATACAGCAGGGCTGCCAAATGTAATAATAGTGTATCCAATATGAATTTATTCTATATATATATATTTTGTTTTGTTTTTTTTTTTATTATTATTCCACAGTTTTATCGTAACTGTTTCACGTGGTACCACTACTAGGCTGTTGACAAAGGTTAGGTTAATTGTATTACGCACATACAATATTGTTTATTTTATTATTATCAATTACGTTATCAATTTTCGGATCCAACGGATGAGAATCCAACATTAATAACTTCTTGGAATCACACCATCTGCATGCCATAAATACATATTGTCTACCTTTCTGGGTAATAAGTCTTATTATAGGAGTAATCTAGCGATGTGTATTAAAATCTGTATTTATATTGAAGGTAACGCATTATTTTGGTATTATTGAAATGTTGTAATGCAGTAAGAGGAATTTAAAATGTCCTGTTTTTTTCTAAGGGTTTGTAACGGCTGTTGCTAGAAACACTAAAGGTATTGGTATGCGGGCGTATACAGGTAATTAATATATGGTAAATAAAGCGACTGAAAAAAATATTTAAATCTTCGTACTCGCTTCGTCATTGATTATTCCTTCTGTGGTCATTGAAAAAGTTTTCACTTGAAAGGTATAAAGGTACCAAGTTATGGAGCAATTAGACGGTTGTCAGCAGTCTCGTTTAGTGTTCAATGAAAATGATATTCGTAATTTTTACGCACCATTGATTGGATATACAGGGTGAATGGTAACGAAAAACAGTTAAGTTTTATTTGCGGTAACTTATGAATAATGATAATTTTATTTTCCGTTTAATTAAAAATTATATATTATGAATTAATTAATGTCATCGATGAATGAAACGATCAATGGCTTTGTTTACCGCGTACCAGAAACACTGTATATTTCATATATATATTTTTGGCAGCCCTACGCTTTACATTACATGAGTTACGGAACTTAATATTGCAATATGCCATATGCTGTGATGTGTAGTAGGGGGTACACGATGATTATTTTGTTTTAATGAAATCGTTCAACAAGACGACGCCACGATGTCTCTTGTTAGGTCTCGTGAGGTTTTTTTTTCGAACTGGTCAAATAAATATTTATATATATTATTGGTATTTCAACGAATGTTTCACGACTCGTGTCATGACATACGAGAATGATGGGTATAATGAATGAGTAAAGGTATCGATCGACAAAAGTAATAAATATACACACTAAGTAAACTTCGATCATGGTGTCGTTACGAGGATGTTTGTTCAGTCGAACCAAGCGACGAGAGAAATTTACATCATAGCAAAGTTAAAAGTATTGTGAAACTCTACATCCTAGTACCTAAACGTAACAAAGAATAGAAATGAAATATGTAAAATTGAGATCACATTGCAAGTGGGGTAAAATGGATAATAAATTAGTCGGCTTTAATTTTTGATTCCGTATAATAATATTCGTTTTGATTTGTAGGTGGCGGCGGTTTCGGTGGTGACAGGAGTGGAGGTGATATGGTAACGCAGGAAGATACCGTATTCATTCAAGGCATGAATCCGTCCACCACTGAAGATGAACTGTGTCAACATTTCGGATCTATTGGAATTATTAAGGTACATTTTTCGTTCATTGTTATAACAAGTATAACTCAATTGAAACACTGATGCAGCAATAAAAAAATTAAGCACATTTATATAATTAGCTTATTCTGATCATCTGTGTCACATATCAAACAGGAACTTTTGCATGTTCCACAAAATATTTTAATATCTATTGAACTGTCTGTTTATTTCATTATAAGGTTGCTTATTTAAAAATAATTTCAGACCGATAAGAAAACACAGAGACCTAAAGTGTGGATGTATAAGGACAAGTCCACTGGACAGCCAAAGGGTGAAGCCACCGTCACCTATGAGGATTCTAACGCTGCGTCCTCTGCTATACAATGGTTCGACGGGAAAGACTTTAATGGGTCAACGATTAAAGTATCGCTCGCTCAGCGACAAAACACTTGGGCCGGCGGCAAAGGTGGCGGCGGAGGCGGCTTCAGGGGCGGTCGCGGCGGCGGCGGGGGCGGTGGGGGCCGCGGCGGTGGACGCGGCGGCGGCAGCAGCGGCGGCGGCGTCGGGGGCCCGCCCTCCGGGAACCGGGAGGGCGACTGGCGCTGCCCAAACCCCAGCTGCGGCAACACTAACTTCTCGTGGAGGAAAGCTTGCAATAGATGCAACGAAGCCAAGCCAGGCGGCGGCAACGGCGACAACGGCGGCGGCGGTATGGGTAAGTAATGTCAACCAAAACAAACATGGTATTCTTTTTATGACAATATAAGAACATTCTTTATTTTACGTAGAGTAGTAGACACACACGGCATATTTAAGATCCCATTTCGAAGTAGGCGAATGATGGCTCAACCGAATTATTTGGATTATATATGATAAACCCCACATCGGTGATCCGCCCGCGGTGGCCGATATTGACGTACACATTTGTTTCTGTATAAGGGAAATTTGTATTGTAGTTAAATAAATGGGTCATCTCTATAAATTTAAATGCAATTTGCGCAGATGACGTTTCCTTAAAATACAAATTTGTTCGGTGTTTTCTGCAGGTGGTGGTCGCGGCGGCGGCGGTGGTAACGGTGGGCCGGGCCGTGGAGGGCGCGGGGGTCGCGGCGGCGGCGGCAGCTGGGGCGGGCGCGGCGACCGCGGCGGGGATCGCGGCGGCGAGCGGCGCAGCTACGGCGGCAGCAGCGGCGGCGACCGCGGGAACAGCGGCGGAGCTATGCGCGGAGATGGAGGGTGAATATTTTTAGTCAATTAATCCGTTTGTGACTCTTAACAATTTAAACATTCTCTGCCGGAATCTGTTTTTCCTGATTTATACAACCTGAAATTATTCAAGTCAAGAGTAAATAGACACTCTCTAGGCTGCATCCCGCTTTCCATCAGGTGGGATAGCAGTCAAACGCAAGCCTATAGCTAAATAAAATATAAAACGTGTTACCTAAAATTTGTTTCCGAATAATGTTTATTGTATTTTTTTTTGTTTCCAGTGGTCGAGACAGACAACGGCCGTATTAAAAGTGACATATAATCTAAGCTTAGCATATAAACCTCATTTCATTTGACTGATATCAGTAACATCTCCGTTACACTACTGAAATTGTTCTCTGAATTTTAAGATTTTATGAATTGACTGCATTCTATATACGGCATAGTGTTAAACATAAAAATGTGTTTTAAAATGACGTGTACATTTCAAATTACATTACATGCCTTATGCAGATGTAATTAATGTAATTGTAAGAAAGTTTATCGAGTCTTTTTTAGACTTGATTAGAATCTAGGTTGTTAGAAGTATAATTGTCTATATAATATTGATTTGTCTTTTTAAGAACTAAAATTTATAGAAGGAAATCAATCTGAAATTAGTTGTTCATGAAATAAAGAAATGTGTGTGTTGTTCAATTAAATATTGTTAATTATTAGCAATTTATCTGTGTAGCGTCATGAATGCTAGACCCATTTATTTGATGATATATTCACGTGCATTTAAAAAAATAATTATGTTTTAGATCTATTAACTGCTTTTACTTGGATTAGGAGTTACCCATGTAGGTATGGTTAATAAAGTACATCAATAAAATATATTGTCACAAGTTTGTTTTCAAAAACCATAAATAAGAATTAGAGGGATTTAATATCGTACATAATAGCAGTATGAGCTCCAATCAAAAGAAAAAAAATTGCAATCCACAAGCAGAAAAAAGCACATTGCTGTTATGAAAATATTCACTTTAATATTAAAAGTGTAAAATGTCATTGTTCTTTATTTTATATATGTTTAATATCAATACTTTAATAGGTCTTTTCGTAATAAATACCTTTGACATAACCGCTGAATGTTTAATTCGTACTCCTCTAAATGCTTTGTTTTATTTAGTTACATAGTTACAAATTTTCCCACGTCTATTAAAGCTTTTCGAGCCCGGTAAGAATTTAAATACTTCAATGATGGGTTGTGCCATCACAGAAGCCAAAATTGAAATCTTTAACAATCATACTTATTGACAGTTCAAATACCAATTTAGCTGTAGATATTTTTTACCCACTTTATATAATACTATTGGAAACATACCTTTCAAACATTGTTTTCGTATATGAATCGATACCGAGCATTACAAATCCCCAGCCTCGGCTCACTGACGGATTCAAAAGTGCAAAACAAATCCTAAACCTAGTCGCCTAACTGTAACTTCCCGAGTGACATTGGAGAAATTTTGAAATAAATACAACGTAAACTCTAGAGTCATACTATTTATTTACTACCGAAAATATTTTCTCTATAGAATGCATACATATCTTTGGTTTGTATTAATATTCTTTTTAAGAATTGAGACAATACTTTAATACAACACAGTATGTATATAAGGTAGCAGTGGCGGGCAGTACGCGTGTGGGCTCGGTTGGCATTTAACGTCGTTGGAGGTTGAACATCTTGATGAGCACGAGCCCCATGATGGTGGCCGCGGCGACGCCCACGCCGGCCTTCACCCACGACGAGTTGTCGCCCGCGAAACTAGCAAAGTGCTTCAGGTGCCTGTAAAATTTCAATAACTGAAACCATAGACTGCCTTACTGAAATCTATCTAAAAAGATCTAGTTATTCCTCAAATCTTTGTTGCTCTATTAGCCATGTTTTTTTGCTTCTGCTGTAGTCTAAATTCTATATGATATAGTATATTTGATCTTCATTTAGTATTTTATAGAAATATTTACTGATCATAAAACATGAAACACATTATTTTAATTAAAATTAGATTAGTAACTCCACTATTAGAACTAACCTGTGTTTGCTGAACAAAATCCATGCAGCTTGAAATTGACTGAGCCAGATAATTAAAATAACAGTATCATAAAATTAGTTAGCATAGTTAAACAGTTTTAATTATAAATAACTACTTAAAATATATACTATTTCAATAAATATTTAACTATTTATATATATAAAAAACTGTCATATTGCATCAATTGAATTACATAATAAATAAAGAAAAATTGGAATCGCCAAGTATGAGAATAAATTTTTAAATGAGCTGTATATTATTAGACCTGGTATAAATGGTAGACTTGATTTTGTATCCCAATGTAATAAAATAAAAATAACAAAGAACAATTTTCACACTTAATGCACTGATATTATAAAATAATAATTGTTAATATCAGAGAGTACGAAATAATTTGATGACAATATTGGATGTGACATATGACGTAAACATTGGACACGGCATATTATTTGGTTTAATGACCCGCATTAATAATGTGTAGTCAACATTTACTACTACATAATGCAAAAAGGCAACCGGCAAACTTCTTTTACTTCTTAGTCATCATACAAAAATTATTCTGTTTGCAAATATAATAAGATAAGTTAGTATGCTATGGTCTGGTCAACAACAAAAAAAATGTCCATGCAAAATTTATTTTATACGAGACTAAAGTTGATTGTGTGGACCCATTTGATACAAGTAGTAGTTAGGTTTAGTCAAATTTCGGTACACTGATATTTGGCCGAAACAAATAATATTTTAAATATGCCGCCAACCTACACAAATGTTTATATAAATGACTTATCTGTAAACTAGCTGTGTTTCGTACAGTTGCCAATCAATTAATCATTTTGTATTTAATATCTTTTTATTCATCGTCATATGCTTAAAGACAACAAAATATTCGTTAATTTTTCGACTAACTTAAATTCGATTACAGAACAACTTATGAATCTGATTTACTTTATTTACAACCAAGTAAATAAATTATGCTACCCATAGACGAAAAAGTAAGAAGTATGAATCATACAATGCCTTCTCTTTCGTAACATTGCCTGTAATTCTTCTAGAGTTAAAATCGCACCGCTTCACGATCCACTTATACTTACGGAAACGCAGCCATGGTTGCCAGTTTGACGAAAACGTCGTGCTTGTTCTCGCGGATGTTGAACATCTGCGGCGGCAGCAGCTGGTACTTGCTGCAGAACACGTCCGGCTGCAGGATGTACTCTTGCCTCGTCGGTATCGCCTCGCCGCGCGTGCCCACTATCAGCACCGGAATGTGGCTCTCGGCGAAGTATTTCTAAATTATACAACATTGCTATTAAAATGAAATATTCGTATAATCCACATGAACGTAACTATACAATATTTATTATACACATTAACATAATATTTATTATAATCCAAGTACAGGAGATATTGGAACAGATCATTAACGCAATTGTAGCATGTCATAAAAGCAATTAATAAAGTTCGAACCCATACTAAGAGTCAAAGATGATTGAAAAAAACTGGACAATCATCCACAATATAATATAATACATTAATGTCAGCAATATTTATTTATTAACTAACAACTAGATAATATCAAGGGCGCATTTAATGCCTAGAGGAGCCATTCTCGACCAGTCGAAGACCCCGTATACAAAATAATACTTACAATGTATATCCTAGCGATGTATTCGAAGGAGCGGCTGGTGGCCACGTCGTACACGAGGCAGGCGACGTCGCAGTTGACCTCGTGCGGCTGCAGCGGGTCGGACACGCGCGTGATGGGCACCTCCCGCAGCACCAGGTACTTCTCCTGCCCGTACACCAGCACCGTGTTGACGCAGCCGCTGTCCGGCGCCGCGCTGTCGCCGCGCTCGTGGCCATGCGCCTTTATTTTCTGACAATAAATTGACCACTGTTAAAATCTGACAATCGACCAACAAAAATTGCAACAATAATGAATATTTTATTATCATGCTTGTAAATTTCATGTGCACCGTCTTTTGTATCTTCGTAACACATTGTGCAATTATAAATTAATAATGTATTTTTATGCGATAAATTTAAATTAACATTCTGATGAATACTTGAATAAATTATAATTACAAAATCTCATATCTCAGTTATCTGTGTTGAAAATTGAAAAACATTGAGTTCAAGACAGTAATCTCTTTAGTTCCAATTATTTAACAGTCAACTGATATAACAATTTAAATTGATAAATTTTAATTACAACGAAAATGCATATTGATATTTACTAAAAATACTTATATAGAGTTGAACTATGGATATGCGCTGCATTTATTTACTCAGCACAAATGCAGAGGTGCATATCCACGTTTAGATTAAGGCAAACATATTCCTAGCATATAACACTCGTTCAATATAATAAAAACAACATATACAGCTTTAAAATAGTCAACAATAGGGCGATATTATTCTCACCTTATGAGCGATACCCAAAAAACTCCTACAGATCGATGTTTTCCCACACGACCTCGGCCCGATCACATGACACTGGTACACATTACGACTCGACTGTTTCTTTGCGATGTCCACTTTCTTGTCGCGAGTTACTGTCAACATAAATCACATCTGATTAACTAAAAACAATGGCAACTCATTAGCTAGACAAAAGGTTGATAAAAAAGGAAAAGCGAACACACAATGGGATGAAAGCAAACATATCGATTGAAGTTATCAGAATCTTTATAAAGACAATAGCTCTGTATTTCAAATTGTAATCGAAGGCTGTTGGCAGCGTCCACTTGCTCAGATTGATGTACAATTGTAGGACCCGGGACTATCTCGCCAAATTGCAATGACTTTGCATTAAGGACAGGCCTGTCTTACCCAACGGGCACTGTGAGCGCATGCCCAAGGCCCACAATGGATAGGGACCCCTTTTTTCTGCCAGACTACCAGACTATCACCTATATTTATTACCGAAAAGTATATTTATTTCAAAAAAATTAAAATTTCTAACAAACCCCTTTAACCTTATGTGCACAAGGCCTCTAAGCGCTTAAAAAAGGTCCTGATTAAGGAAGACAGCCTACGGAAACATTCAGTTCACAATTTTTGTGTTAAGTAGGTTAAAAATAGTTAATTATTTTTAATCTAACTCACTACTCACTATGTATAGCCGATTTTTGTGTGTCATTTTCAAGAAAATTGTACCCCAAGTATGCGAGATAAGCGCTTGTATTTTGTAAATCGGACAAGGTCATCAGCGTCCACCTGCACATCCAACCTTGAAGTGTCAGGAAGCCCTAAAAGTTAAGAACATGTTACAACCAATGTTATGATGTGTTCAAACGGACACAAGAATATTTTAATTGGACCTAAGATATTTGTAGATCAATAACATTGTTTACTAGATAAATATATATAGATAATGGTTTATTATAAATGAAACATATACCAAGACTATATAAAGTTGGAGAAACAAAAAGGTGTATACAAAAAGCTATTTTATTGCTAACAAGCAAAATCTACCAGACGGCTAGTAGAATACTTTTAATTTGCATATGAGGTCAATAGATGTTTATAGTTTAAAAATATAAATAACATTAACAAACTTTAATTATACATAATTGCAAATTATACAGTAAATTTGGATCATCATCTTGTTTAACTGTGTTAAATTTAATGAAACTTTAGTTATTTAATTCAAAACACATATCAAAATGAGTAAACCTTGTCATTTGTTGGAACCGTATATCGCAGGTTGTGCCACGGAATCCGTGGACAAGATGAGAAAACATTTTTTAACTCTGTCGGATTCAGCATACCATCCTTATCCCGATCATATTTCTCAAACAGCTGGGTGAGAAACTGTTGGCCTTTATACGATAACTCTGATGTACAGCCTGCGGGCACCTTAATACTAAAAAAATTTTTAAAAATATTACTAATATGCCAAAGTAAAAAAAATTATGTATCAAATTTTTTTTATAGACATTCACGTACTTGGCATATAGATAAATGTGGGTCATTTCCAAGCTTTCATCATATCCAAACTTGCGCAGAACCGTCCATGTGGTTTCATTCCTGCCTCTTTGTATGAACAAGCAATGCAAAAATATAAATCCCTTCATTGTGATACACTCATTCTCTATTCCGCCGGCTATATTTTGTGCAATTACTGATTTTACTTCGTCTAAAACCTAAGAAAGGTATTACATAGAATTAAGTGTTTATCTATGAATCTTTCCACTAGCATGAGTAAAAAACTTACAATCGTGACTTATAGTAATAACAATATTAGCAAGAAGTAGTTTAGATGCGAGCCTTTCGCTCAGGGGTCTATGTGGTTTGAAATTAGAAATCAAAATATCATGTAGAAACTTCGGCTCCGGAGATTTCTCAAGTTTTTGAAGGCATCTGAGTAGCAAGGGAGTAGTACAATCAAGTTTACTAGTTTTTAATTGTGGATAGAGACAAATTTTTGCCAGTTGCAAGCAGTCACTATGATCCATAGAATGTATTATATATATACCATTGTCAGCATAGAGTATCTTATAATCTTTTTGCAATTTTAATCATTTCAGTTCACATATGTATGTTTTTTGTTCATTACCTGCAATTGTAGTGGTGTATCGAAACATTTCTTTTGGAAAATTGTTATTTCATAGTCATCCAAAAGTCCATCACCATCCAAATCACATATTTTGAATATCCTCGCTAAGGCTTTCTTGCATCGTTCTGTTAACTGCAAGTACAATGTTACTACAGTGATTTATTCAATATTACATTCTTAAATTGTTAAAATTCTATTTTAAGGGTCTTTTCACATAATGTATATTTATTTTCATATACAAAAACAATATAAAAATTATATGCATCTCTTGACAAATGTAAGCGGTCCTTACGAAAGTGTTTATTAGAGCATACTAATAAACTAGGCTAATGTTGGGATTTGTTAATCATCACATTTTGACAAACTAGCAAACTTACCGTTGCAATTTTCATAGAAAAGAATCCCACATAAGCAAATGTCAAAACATAAGCTGAATATATTTTGAGTAATTTTTATAATTAACTACTAAAATATAAATATTTATTGCATATGGAAAATCTTGAATGCACTTAAGCCTAACTCACTATAGTAAGTTTATAATACATAAAAGTCAAAGTGCTGAAATTTGTTTTACTTTTGTGACAAAATTAATTTTTTTCACCCCACTTTATCTGAGGTCTAATAAATTAATAATGAACATGAATATATGAGGCCTGGTTTCTTTAATTCTAAGCAGTTCCATGTTATATGAGGCAAAGACATGTTTATATATGTATTAATTGGACTGTATACATATTCGATATATGAATATAATCCTTCATATAATGCTTATTGTGTACGACTTTATGATTTTGTATCGGAAACATTCCTTTGTTCTTAAGTGTGCAACAAAATGTATTATATGGTAAACAAAGTGGTAGATGGTAGAACTTGCATGTGGTTCACCCGGGAAGTACTACCGCTACACCTATTTCTGCCTTGAAGCAGTTGTCATTATAACAATCTGTGTTACGGTCTGAAGGGTGCGGTTACCGGTTCACATGTATACGGGTGGCCGCTATCTCAGTCGTTAACACTAGCAAAACCTCTGTGACTGGCCAAGAAAAGGTCAAAGTCCTGTTCTAGGTCAGTTGCAGTTGCAGCAATATTCTGATCGCTGCATTCCCGATTGCTACTCTCTTATCATAAAAATATAGACATATAATGTATATGTTACCTCTTGTTCCTCAATCGAATAAATAGGGTGAATTGGGTGTAATACTGCTTTCTGTGCATTGTAAAACATTTCTGATACATTTGTGAGAGTTTTTGCTGAACACTCTATGCATCTATCCACTTCTGGATATTCTTCAGCTATGTCCCATATATTCTGTAAAAATAAATATATTCTTATAGAATATATAATATTCAAAATGTATACCTTCAAAGTTCACATCAAATTCAGAGACAGTACTTACATCTATAATAGAGTAATCAATTAAATCTATTTTATTGCCAACTAAAATGACCGGCTTTCTATATTCTTCCGGACTATTGTCTCTCACAAACGGTAGCCAATAAGAAGCCACCTTATTCAATGTCTCTTGTTTTTCGACCGAAAACACTATACATATCACATGGGCTTTCTCTATCTCCTCCCCTACTTGTTCTAGTGTTTGTTCCGACACTGAAAATGGGTTTTTATGTAATGTTATTAAAATTGGATCAAGAAGCAGATTAAGATTTGATCGCAAGGCTACTTACGACACACGTCTATGATGTTCGTTGGTACTTGTTCTGGAGTAACGTCCGCCGGAATCGTGATCTCTTCCGCTTTAGGCGGCACATGTTCACTAAATTCTTCTGTTACTAATGATAATATCAGTGAAGTTTTTCCTACTCCAGGTTCTCCAAGCAAAACTATGCGAACAGTTCGAGGTATTGTCTCATAAACCATTATGTTTTATTGCCTGAACTCGATGTCATGCCATCATAAGAATACTAATTAATAAAGTTCTAAGATTTATATGGTAAACTGTGTGTTTCTATATAAATAATCAATTTATTTCCTAAAATAACTCAAACTCGGAAGAGTTAAGTTTTTTTTTACTCATTATAGAAGAAAAATGTTCTATGTTGTAGGACAGATTATAAAAAATATGACATAAAATACACAATGCGACACAAACTTCAAACACGTACGACTGTCCCGTGGGCTTCTACTGTAAGACTCGAACCTAAACATAGGTTACTACGGTGTGTGTAAGCGGAATTACATCGAGCGAAGACGCAGAAAACAAAAGAATCTTAAGCCTTCTTTTTCTAGTACAGCCATTTTTTAAAACAGTAACTGATACTAATTGTATAATTAGATAATATATACATTTTCTGTGAGACAAACATATTCACTCCATATTTTTTACACCAAATTGCCATTTGTCAAATTTGACAACTTTCAAAACACAAGTGACAACTGTCAATTGCGGTGTGAAAATGAAGGTGCCGAATGAAGATATATTAAAAGCTGTGTATTACTTTCTTTAAAACTATATAAAATAATACCATCACTATGGGAGAGATCAACAAGAGACAAATTGATTGGGACTCTGCCAAAGGTTTCCAAGAGCCTATTAAAACGTTAGAGGTTAGTTATTGTTAATTATTAACAATACTCCAATAATTCTGCAACTTGCATTAGTAAAATATTTCGGATATTTATATTTTTATTTACTAGGTATAATATGTCCGAATTCATTAATTGTGGACCTACAACTATCAAAATAGATAAACAATTTGATAATCTAGAATTTATTTACCTGTACTGATTTCAGGATAAATGGAAATTGGTGCCTTCTTTTTTAGCAGTGAAGGGTCTCGTCAAACAGCATATAGACTCGTTTAATTATTTCATAAATGTAGAAATCAAGAAAATTGTTCAAGCGAACGAAAAAGTGTTTTGCGATTCGGATCCTTTATTCTATATAAAATACTTAAACGCTTATGTCGGTACACCAGATTTGGAAGAAGGGTATAATGTGACCAAACCGACCACACCTCATGAATGTAGGCTTAGAGATATGACATATTCAGCTCCTATTACCGTCGACATCGAATACATAAGAGGCAATCAAAGAGTTATAAAAAATAAACAGCTCATTGGCAGGTATGTACCTATATACATAGGAATATATCCTATCATTTTACTGCTTTTGATTATTTCTTGTGAACTGCAATGGAGCTGTGCTTCGAGTATGCTTCAGGTCACCAACACTTGCAAAAGATGCCAATGCTCACCAGTGAGATGACAGAAGGGTTCAATGCATTGCTGCTTTAAAAAATTGTATCGTATCTTATCATAATCCAGCTTTAAGCTTGTACCCATCATTCCAACTAAAATTTACCACTGACCAATATTTCCTATTCAAACTAAGCTGTAATATCCAACAAAGTGAATATTCACTCAATAATATTTTAAGTATTTGTTCTGTGTCACCTGGGTGTAAAAAAAAAAGTATATTTAAGTATATATGTCTTACTACTTTTGTAGTTTATCAGCCATCTGGTTATCATAAAGGAACTGCTTAACTACCTTATTTGGTATCGGATGGCTGTGTGTGACGATATCCCATGATATTATTATCATCATTAATATCTACCCAGTATTTAGCAATGTCACCATTTCTGTTTCAATAGGATGCCCCTGATGTTGAGATCGTCCAACTGTGTGTTAACAAATAAATCGGATTTAGAATTGTCTAAGTTGAACGAGTGTCCCCATGATCCTGGTGGCTACTTTATAATAAGAGGTATTAGTGACCATAAATTTATCTTTTCAATATATGGAATTTACTATTAAATCATGCTGAAAGTGCATATTAATATATCTTTTAATATTTACTCCAGTGGCCTTTATATTGTTCATACTTATTTGAATGAAGTTGGTCTTACTCATTTGCTAGTTATTATACAAAGTAGATAAAATATACAAAGTAATAAAACTAATGAAAACTTTAAAATATCTACTATTTTTTTATATTAAAATAAATTATTTAATTTCACGCTGAAGTAGCATTTAGCAGGAAATTATTTCAATATTAATATTATTTAAGTATGCTCAACTTCCTAGGTCAGGAGAAGGTGATATTAATTCAAGAACAATTGTCTAGAAACCGAATGATAGTGGACGAGTTCAAGGGCGCAATTCAGTGTCAAGTGACGAGCTCAACTCACGAGAAGAAAACCAGAACAAATGTTATAGTGAAGCAGGGGAAATATGTGCTCAGACACAATGCACTAACAGATGTGAGTGTGCTGTTGTGGATATTTGTCCAGAAATTGATATTCCATATATATTTATGAAAGGTCCTATATAAAAAGATTGGTTACATTATATATCAATCACATATGGGCACCCAGTAAATACAAATAAAATAAAATAAAAATAAGACCGAAATCCAATATAAAAATAAACTCTTTTAACAATTAAAAAAAGAATAACAACTTGTTTTTAACATTTACATCTATCTACCACTGGGTTCCAATTCTATGGCAAATCTTATTCATGACAGAATTATGTATTTATAAAATAAAAGATTAGTAACTAATTTCCGAAAACGTAGGGCGAGTTTTCTCTTCTTCTAAGAGTTTTACATAATGTTATTTATTTGGCGTGTATGTATGAAGAGACTGATGAATGTAGACAAAGCACGTCAGGTTTGCAAGAACAGATGTTTGGCAGTCCGTGCTCTCTGCCTACCCCGCTAGGGACCTGGCGTGACGGTTATTTATTTTATTTATTTATTCGTACGTACCTAACATGACAAATTCTAGGTCAACAACAGTGGAACAATAGAACGGTTGGGTTGTTTCTGACAGTTTATATCAAGCATAAATTTTATTGCTTCAGGATATACCAATCGCTGTGGCTTTCAAAGCGATGGGTATCTGCAGTGACCAAGAGATAATGCAACTTATAGGCGCTGATGATGCAATAGCTAAAAAAATGGCACCATGTATTATGGACTGCCATAATTTGAAGATCTTCACACAGAAACAGGCACTTTCTCATATTGGTAGCAAACTAAAAGTTAAAAGGTGATAAACTATATTGAAGCAATTGGACAATGTCTATCGAATCCACATTGAATATATTGACTAACTACAAAAATTAGATTTCAGACATCGAATGCAAAATTTCGGACACCCGTCGATGAAGCTCGCGATTTATTGGCCACGACCATTTTAGCTCACGTGGCTGTTGAAAATTACAATTTCTATGTAAAAGCAATTTATTTGGCGATTATGGTGAAGAGAGTGATCGAAGCGGAGTCAAATAAGTCGGCGATAGATGATCCGGATTACTATGGAAATAAAAGACTTGAATTGGCTGGTTCATTATTGTCTCTAATGTTTGAAGATTTGTTTAAGAGATTCAACTGGGAACTGAAGTCCATAGCAGATAAAATAATACCAAAAGTCAAAGCGGCACCTTTTGATGTAGTGAAGCATATGAGACCGGATTTAATAGCTAATGGGTTGTTCAATGCAATTTCTTCTGTAAGTCCTTAAAAATAATAACAGGTTTTCTGTGTTTTCGTATGTTGAGTACTTTGAGTATTTCATTGTCCATATGTCCATTGACTGGTCCGTCGGTGCAGTGGTTAGTGAAGTACCAAGCGCTGGGTTTGTTAACCCCTCAGGACCAATATTTCTGTATTGAGCATAAGCACCCCCCCCCCCCCCCCCCCCCCCCCCCCGTGTAGATTTCCAAATCTTCGTTTATGTAGATGTCCCAAAATATTTATTTATTGTAGAGTTATGACGCGCAAAGTGCCACATCTCACCTTTTTATATTAAATATTTCAGGGTAATTGGACCATCAAACGGTTTAAAATGGAAAGGCACGGAGTTACCCAAGTCTTGAGTCGTTTAAGTTATATATCCGCATTAGGTATGATGACAAGAGTTAATTCGCAATTTGAAAAGACTAGAAAGGTATCCGGGCCTCGATCACTGCAGCCCTCGCAGTGGGGTATGCTGTGTCCGTCGGACACTCCAGAAGGGGAGGGATGTGGTCTTGTGAAAAATTTAGCTTTGATGACACACATAACAACTGAATGCTCAGATGAACCTATATCTAGATTAGCTTGTAACGCTGGAGTGGAGGACGTTCGAATATTGGGCGGTGAGGAAATTAATCACCCAGCTGTTTATATGGTGTTTCTTAATGGTAAGTTTTTTTTTATTGTTTGTTTTTCATGCAAACTAAATCCGCACTAGGAGAAATCTGAAATGTACATAGAATATCTATACTGTGTCAGGATCAATCGATTAATTAAGTTGCCGAATGTTGTCCGAAATGCCTACCACAAGGTGTATAGGGGTCCATAATTTCAGTGACTTGCGATACACCGAAAATATTTTATGGCTATTTTATGGCAGAAATGATCTCTTCACAGGAAATATTTTGGGTGTAACTAGACAATACAAAAAGTTAATAAAGATATTCAGAATGTTCAGACGCCGAGGGCTTATATCGGCTTTTGTGTCCATATATCCGAATCACAATCAGAGGACCGTATATATATGCAGTGATGGCGGTAGACTGTGCAGACCCTATATCATAGTAGAGAAAGGCTATCCGCTGGTACAGCAACACCATATCAACGAATTGAACAGGGGCATTAGAAAGTTTCAAGATTTCCTCAACGACGGCCTCATAGAGTATTTAGATGTGAATGAGGAAAATGACAGTCATATTGCGACACGTGAGCCGGACATCGATCCCTACGTAACGACGCATCTTGAAATTGAACCATTCACTATACTGGGTGTATGCGCCGGTCTTGTACCATATCCGCATCACAATCAGAGTCCTAGGAATACCTATCAGTGCGCTATGGGCAAACAGGCTATGGGTGAGTATTGTCAATTGAAATGTATGCGTCGTTATTTATTTATATATTCATATATATCACTTTAAAGTCAGGGAGACAAGAGCGTATTTAATGCCTAATGACATTTTCTTCGAGTCAACCCTGGTTGATGGTTACAGTATGTGGTAGGTGCATACTACAAACTGATATTCGATTGCGTTATTTTTGTTGTGCCCCACGATTTCCTGCGAATTAAATACTATTGTTAAATTAAATTTATGTCACCCAGGATTAAAAAGCGAGGGGTACAGAAAAGTTTTATTTCCAACCATAACTTCGTATAACGACGAACTTTACAACTTTATGAATTAGTACTTGAGAAATAAGTTTTGCTTAAAATTTGCGCAAAATCCATTCTTAGTACGTCTAGCGTCTACATCGCAAACAGAGTAACTATGCTTAATTAAATCGGTTGTATAATTTCGCAGATCTCGTCTTAAGTGATATTTCGTAAATATAGATTATGGGTCAAACTTTGTCTCATATACCCTATTGCCAATATTACAGGTACGATTGGATACAATCAGAAAAATAGAATTGACACATTAATGTACAACTTAGTATATCCGCAATGTCCTATGGTGAAAACAAAGACCATCGAACTGACCAACTTCGATAAGTTGCCCGCAGGACAAAACGCCACCGTAGCGGTAA
>DVPR01000029.1:0-20938 GCA_018239345.1 Oxynetra stangelandi
GCACTCGGTGCTTTTTGCCTACCCCGCTAGGGACCTGGCGTGTCGGTTATTTATTTATTTACTTTTATTTTGTTTTATCATTATTACTTTAATTTGTCTATATTGAATACATAGTAAGTATGTATTTGATATTGTTGTTTCTTTATTTCGTTTTGTATTTTATTTATAAAATATACATTCCTTTCTTTATCATTGTATGTAGCAGTCCTCTGCCCAACAGTTGCAGTTGCATGGTACAAATTGCTACTTAAGTCTTTTTTTTGTATTTTTTGTGTTTTATTTTCTGTCTTAAATCTTAAATCATATTATTTTGTTCCATTTGTGATTCTAGAAGTAGTTCAAGAAGATCTCCAGTTATATTCCACAGTGAGTGCGAATGTCTGCTGTGGAGACGTTAAGCATCAGATTGTCTGCTGAATAATTTTATCAGACACTCAATAACTCATACGAGACCTCGTACGAGAAATGACTGTCCGATTGCATTATGAAAAACATTATTTTCAAAACACACGAACAATGTTTTAATGTGGCATTGCACGCTCGATGAGAACGCTCGCGAACATTACACGATCAATGCTCGCCATGGTTATGGATACAATTTTGACAACAGTAACATACCATCACGCCAGGCCCCGAACGGGGTAGGCAGAAAGCACCGAGTGCCAAATAATTCTGTCCCTGCGAACCTGACTTGCTTCGACTACACTCATCACTTCTTCATGCATACACAATTTTGACAGTGCATATACAACATTAGCAAACTATTTTTAATTCAATGAAATCACGTCGTCGACAGTACAAAATGTTGGGTAATAAATAATGAACTATTGAATAATGATTATTGATTATTTCTTTGGCTATGATACAGCTTGATAATTAACTAGTCCAAAATTAATTCGCTTCTCGGAGGACATAGTAAGACCCGTTCCATGAAGATGAATAAAATAATGTATAAATTATTGTGCAAGTCACGTAAATCAGATACTTGTTTCTATCCATAAAGAGATGTTATTTTTATGTTGAAGTCTGAAGAAGCCTTCCTCTTACTTTCTTTCGGCTCTGAAGTTACCTGAAACAATAAAAAAGTGATTTGAGCAATGAGCTTATAAGCTATTTGAAACTGATAAAATTAAAAAAAAAATTAAGTGTAGGTTGCGGTTCATAACCTTGGCAACAGCAGTTGTAATTTAATATTCCCCTTGGAAGAGTGCGGAGGGTCAACCCTTGTCCTTAGACCCTTATGTAAAAGGGATTCCAGCTTACTAGCTTACTTGTGAAGAAAAAATGAAAAAAATGAAATTTTGACTGTCATTTGTTTCAACAATTTCTAAACGAAAATGAAGTATATTTTTAAATATCTGTGACATGGAGATCTGGCCTGTCAAATTCAATGTTAATCTGTTTCGCTGTTTGTCCATGATTAAAGGGATTATAATTCATAATACTGACTGATTTTTGCCTGAACCGCTGGTACAGTATTTAGTGTAGCTGATTTTTGAGCCGGTTGTCATTGGTTTGATTCCCACCCACGACATATTTGTATGATGGGCCCAAGCATTTGTTTGTTTATGGAAAACAATATCTATACAGATAAATATTTATATTTCTTTAGGTAGTTTATCAGCCGTCTTGTTACCAGGATCTTGAGTGCCTACTTTGGAACCATAAAGTCATGTGTGGAGGTGTCTCAATACTTGATTATATTATAGTAATAGTGAGGTTGGAACTATCTCTTAATGTATTAATGACCTGAATTACAATGAACTGTAATACTTTGAATATATATTTGATTTTATACTAAAGTGAAAAAAGAAACATTGAAAAAGAGCAAGTGTCATATGATTCTATGACATTCGCTTAGTTAAAAATTATTGACAGTTTTACCGTTTGTCAGCTCAGAGTCCGCGAGAGTGTAGATCAAGCGTAATGCCTCTCCGATGTTTGAGTGGAGCGATAGTTCCAAATGATTTATGGCGGCGAATGAATCAATTTTGATTCACGATGCACGATTCGTGTTGCTATTTAAATTTCTCATTTTATTCGAATTCAGATTCAGACAAATGTTAATGAGTTTTAAATAAGGAATAATTAAGGGGATTGTGTAAGTAGTTAATATTAATTTCACAATTGACATGTGGACGTTTTGTTGTTTAAGTTTATTAGCAGAAATGTTTATAAAAGACATCAACATGAATTGTGTCATTCATATGTGTCAACCATGTGAGTTGTAATCACTTTTTAAGTAGCCTGTATGTCCAGTGGTTAGATCTGATAGTTAGGGTGTTCGCTGTGGATCATCATTTAGCGCAGCTTCGATTCCCCCTGAGGCAAGTATGTATTTCAATATTTCTATCTATATTGTAACAGTTGTTTGGCCAGCGTATTTCAGACTCTGTCTAGGCTTAGACAAGATCGCAGTGTGCATCCTGAGATAATATTATAAGCGATCATATTTGCTATTTTAAATTAAGTGCATATTACTGAAATGTAATTATAAAATGATTACCCATCTGAATGAAACTTGATTCTATGAACCCAAAACAATGTGTTGCAAAAGTGATAATTATCTATCTAGCAAACAAAATGCAGACACTCACACAGACAATACGAGAGAGAGAAAAAGAAAATGAACATTAAGAAATAATAGTAAAATGAAAATGGATGGACATAATAGATACATAAGTTAATTTCTATGAAAGCAGCATTAGCCGAGAAAAATACGACACAATTGTACATTAAAAAACCGCTAATGCTCTATATTATTTTCAGATTGCCCGCTCCATAAGCATATCGGCAATAAGGCCAGCCTTGCAAAACATCTAAAGCAGCGCTATTTTTGGCAACGAAATAAAGGAACGTAAACCATTCGTGTCGGCATTGCGTGAAAATGGCAAAGAAAATTAAAAACGATAAAATGTTATTTGCTATGGTTGCTTTATTGCAATTGGTGGGCGATTCGGCTGCGAACACCGACCAGATTATGTGCGATGGTCTCGTGTTTCACGGCGTTTACTTCGACAAACATACCTTAGTGGCCAACCTTGGAAGACCTTATAACTTAGTCGTTCACAAATTCTCCGGAATTCTTTTCTTCAGTCACACCATTCAGATCGGATCTAACGTGGATTTCTCTATAATGTCATGTAACATCGGGAAGAGGAATTGCAAGGATGTCAAGGGTGTGCCTGGAGGGTACGCGATCGCATACGACGCCGGCAACGACGACATCTACTTCGGGGGCCACGACGGCATCTATAAGTATAATTTCTTGAACGAATCCGCTGAATTCTTCGCGGAACAGGGCAAGTCCATCTGGGGTTTGTTCGTGAGAAAGAATTTCTACTACATCGAGTACCCTACCCAAAAGCTGTTCGTCTATCACGACGACAGCTTCGTCGCTGTTGCCGAAGCGATACATATTGAGATCGATAATTTCTTCGTGTCAAAACCAGGCGACGTGTATTTCTCGAATCGAACCGCGCTATATAAAGTCGATAAAGGGAACAAGCTCACTACAGTACTGGACGACGATATCGCCGTTCGACAAATAGTTGAGGACAGATACGGCGATGTGTACATCTGCGGCGGCGATGGGGTCTATATAGAAGATAAACCTTACCACAGAGTGAAGAAGATAGCTGATATCGATAAAGCGTTCGGTTTGACTTTTGATCAAGACGATCACATAATATATTCTGATAACGATGCGATTTATAGACTGCTCCCAAGTAATATAAGTGATCTGTGTTTGCATACGATTCAACGTAATGTTCAAAGTGAAGATGAGGATTTTGATGAACGTCTCTTAAGTTAATACATTTGATAATGAGCTATCTAAATTTATGACGGTGACACGTACGCATGTGCTTAATGTCAAAATTATGTTTCAGGGAATGGTTAATGAATTTGATTAATGAATTTACAGCAAACACGTAAGACAGAGGTGAATAAAATGTAATACTCCCTAAGTCTGAAGTCTAAGGACATGTTGTTTGGCATTCATATTCAAGTTATGACTTGCATAATAAATATGGGCCATAAGAACAAATACCTTGCAAGTTTTACAGTACCGTTTTAAAGGATTATTTTAAGCTTTTATATATAGAGATTTATGATGAAATTTTTATTGTGCTCTTATTAATGAGGTTTTGCTAGAATGATTGATCGTGTCAAAAATTATTCTGATTTATATACAATGGAAGGAAGCTTCATTACATGATAACCGGATGGACTCGTCCAAGCTGTCCGCATAACCGAATGGCTAATGTTGATCGATGAACACCGGTGATACGATATCGTACGGTTTTACGGCTAATTTTTAATACATTACTTTACGATATGCTTAACCGTATTGTGGTGGCTAAACAATAAAAATATATTACGTGTTAGTCTGTAGGTGGATGACAATACTTGTTTTGCGTTTTCTCATTATGAAAGTGGTATAACACGTTATTTTTCATTAAAGTAAAGTCTACAGAAGTAGGCTACGAAGCTGAATAGTCTAATAAGATCTAATATATGATCCTGGAAATCCAGTTTTGAGTATATAATATCCGGTACATTGACCGCTTTATAAAAATTTCTTTCATTTTCATATTTCTTTTTATTTCTATTCTAGTCAAGAGCACTTTGTTCTATAGTAAAATATTCTAAAAATTGAATTTGTACCTCGCAGTAACTCAAATTAGAACAAAATACCTAAGCTTTACGAAGTACTCCAATTAATTATTATTCAGGTAATGTTTCATGAAGGCCCGTTGAGTTTATATGCTCGTTCAAATACTGTTTTGACTTCTGTCCGACCTCAGCACACTAAGTACACATTCTATGAGTTCAATTCTTAATTTAAAATTCGATTCTTTAATGAATAAAATATCCTTATTAACCTCCTCTCATTAATTGTATAATTATAATGTATTACAGTACTTAGTAGTAATAAAATGTTTAGCACATACCTACATTCATACCTCAAAATCTTTGATCCCTTACCAAAAACAGGGAATGTAAACATTTTTTAAGAAAGTTTTCCTTTTATAAAGTTCAAAAAATATCTTCCGAGAAAGAGAGAGAGAGAGAGAGATTTACTTTTGCGTTTATAACATAAATTTGTGCTAGTCCATACTAGACAACCAATTGCAATAACAACATTATTGTATGACATTAATTTATTAGCGGGTAATTTTAACAAATGAATTGTCATTGTCAATATTTGGCTTACAATAATGAAAATAAGCGCGCACATAAATATTGTTATAATTAATTGTTTATGTCGATGGGATTGTCAGGCTCGTATATTGTTTTATAAACAAATTAACACGCGCAACGTTAATTGTTCCAAGCGGTCGTCACTCGGAGCGATTCACTGGTGATTATTCGATTATTTTGTGTTCGTTTCTCGTTGTGTTCGTGTTAAAAAAATCTCAAATTGAAAAAAAAAAACAATAAAATAATCATCGAATAGAAGATTCGAAGGTCTCTGTCGCAATATTTTGACACACATATGTGAAAAATATATATATGTTTTAATTTTATTTCACTAAAGCCGCAACAACAAAAGTGGTTCACATGTCCACGGTAAGATTATATTGTGATAAAAATTATGTGAAAAATGCTTAAAGTATTATTCTTTTATATAATTATAAAGTTTTAAGGATGATATTTACGAATTAATAGATATATTTGATAAGAAATGTATTTCATTGCGCTTTTAATTTCATTTTCATTTTAAAGTTTTATTTTATTATATTTATGATACGAATATCTTTGTCTATGACAATGTTATGTACTTTTTTTTACTTATATATATTAAGTTTGTTACTTTAGATAATAATTATCAAAATTTCTCCTATAATCTTTGTTACTGTATATATAAAATCTATAATAGAATCGACTAACACATTTCGATGATTGAAATAATTCAATAAATGAATTTCTTATAAATCAGACAGTACGTATCAAAATCTAGGAGTATTGGTTAATTTATAATTATGAGTATATTCGCAGCTACACGGACAGCGGATTGTGCAATATTTTATACGACGATAGAGCATCAATCATACTGTCAATCTGGCTCACAGAACTAGGTCGAGCCGTGGTCACCGTTCTCGGTTGATTACACAAAGCCATTTTATGTTATTACGAAAAAAACGAGCACCGCCCTATGGGATACGATAATTAGAGACACGTTAATGTTGCCCGTTGTTTTAATGATAACTATTCCACCGAAGCATTCCTGTTGTTCGCTGAAGAATTACATCCTTTGGGCAAGACGATCTTTATGAAATTGCCTTTGTGTAAAACTAAATTGGAAATCTGGCTGTTGAAATAAAACGCTTGAATAAAAATGACGCGAGCTATAAAAAATGGACTAGGTTTTGTTTGTTGAACTTTGTATAATATTTTTTTAAAATATTTGTAAAATTTCATGATTTGTCATTATTATCTTTTGAAAATACCCTTGATTTTTTTTCAGATGTTCCTCATTTTATACCTTAGTGTCGTTATGATTAAATTAAGCAGCAGTTTACCGGAGAAGCCTTGCGATAGAGTTGAAATTGAAAACCAATGGTATGAAAAACATATCCTATGGGAGAATTTTGGACGACCCTACAATTTGAACGTTCACAAGCCCACAAATATGATGTTCTTAAGTTTTTCCTCGCCTGAGACATATTCCGATGTTGATTTTCAATTAGTAACTCTAAATATAGATACAAAGGAACATTTGAATATACCGGGAATCAGGGGTGGATGCGCCACCGCTATAGATCACGCAAGCGATGACATTTATTTAGGCGGCAGTGATGGTATATATAAATACAACATGGCCACCAAGCTAGCTGACTTATATAAAGAAAAAGATAAAAATATCTGGTCTCTCCACCACAGACGCAATTTGTTTTACGTCGCATATCCCGAACAAACATTATACATGGAGATTGATGGGAAATTCGCAAGAGTAAAAGAGTTTCAGAATTTCGAAGTAGATCAATTTTTTATAACCAAAAACGGGGACATTTATTTCGCAAATATTACCGGTTTATACACGTACAATAAATCTAAATTAAAACCTGAGGTGATTAATGAATTGATTACAGTAAGACAAATTACTGAAGATAATGATGAAACGATATACACTTGTACTAATTTCGGTGTTTTTATAATTAGAGATGGGAGTATGGAAATGGTTTCGGATATGAGAAACATTTATGGCCTGTCGTTCGATAGAGAAAATAATCTCATACTGTCCGATGATAGACGTGTGATGAAGCTGTTGAAAAGAAATGCAAGTTGTATTATTGATGATCATTGGTGATTAAATAAATGCATTGCCACCTGAACGTACTGTTTGGATTTATTTAAAAACTGATGCTCGAATACGAAATTTCTATAATTCAAATGACGCAGGTAGACATTCAAGAATATATTAAGTAAAAGAAAAAATATTCGGCCAGACTGATCGTACGCTGAGAGCAATTAAAGTAAATTATTAATTTATACTTGGTTGTTAATTACGTGCTCCAAATTAACAATCTGGTTCGGCTTTTACATTACAGAGACTTCCGTTTTGAGTTTCACGAAATACCGGCATGGGAGAACTAAAACGTCAACACTAAACGACGTTAACACCACCTCATTATATATATTTTACGTTTATACATATTACGAACAACGCCTTATAACACAGTTCATTCGCGAACTTCGCTTCAAATGCAAGAGATGAATAAAATGCTTTGTTGAGATTCTTTTCAGGTTATTTTAATAATATTTTTTCGTCTTCTTGTCAGCGCTCACCTTGCCCCGAGTCGGATCATTCTTAACTTTTGGTCTCATAATCATCTTTACGTCCCAAAAAATATTATTATACAATTCTTGTAGTTTAGCGAGATAAATTAAAAAGTAAATGTTGTTGTTTATGGTACAATATAAATCTATGGACCTGGCCAGTATCATGCGTGGTTTTATCAAATATCGTAGAGCTGTAATGATTGTACTTATTTTAAATACTTTGAAAACTAACATGCTCACTATATACGTACGTACATACGAATATATGCATGGTTTGATCAACTGATCAAACCATGCATCGTAACACTAACTAGTAATCCCTGAGATTACTGACAGCCGTGTTTGTACTAAAGTCTGGTCGGATCTGACTTTGTGTCTGCACACCACAATGCAACAGCTTATACACTCTTCTTTATCGGTTTAGATAGATGCAGCCATGAAGTTTCTGCAGACGAACTTTAGACACAATACTACGACCTTCATAAAGTTTTAAAATCATCAGCTGAACGAATGCCTTGTAACTAATACATTTATTAAAATAGTTTAAACTTTACAATATTCTCACAACTTATCTATAACAATACATCACTTTAAGTTAAAAGTCACAATATTTATTGGTAGGTACTGAACAAATTATTTTGTGTGAACCGCCCTTACCCCTCCACTTCACCGGGCGTAAGTAAAAAATTAGACGGTTGAATTTTTTGTAATTAAAATTGCTTTTATAATTGGATAGTCCTTAAACAACATTTTAAACAGAATTTTATGTGTAAACAACCGCTGTTCCCGCCCTGAGAATTTCCCTTCTACAGAATAACATTCGTTATGAAAATCTGAACCCGGGAAAAAAAAACTGAAAAAATAATGCTCATTTTCATTCCTACAGTGCAATCTATTTCCATTTCAATAATAATTAAAATTGGTTTAGCAGATGGAATGTGAAAAGATACTTCGTTTATATACATTATATAAGTTTTGTAGGTAGGACCACTTTTAAAAACAGCGCCATCTATTCGCGCACCGTCAATACTTAATCGATCATGATTGTGCAAGCTTAACATGTCATACAAGCGTTTTGCGTCGATGGATTGTAAATAAAAATCGTTGCGTATAAAAGTTCAGAGGCGCAGAATGGCAACGTTTTTAAATTTTTTAAATCCGTAACATGTTCTGCATAATTGAAAAGTAAATTAATCGAATGCGTTGTTTTTTTTGCTTACTACAAAAGCCTACGTTGGGTGGTGTTTTTTTATATCCATTCTCTTTTTATTTGTAGCATTATTTTTTTTCGGTATCGTTAAATTTTTATCATCTGTTGGATATCGTTGACCTTAGATGAAACGTTTTGTATATTGTATTTAATAAGTATAACAAGTTATAAATAAATTTTAATGGTTTTAGAACGCAAACAGTACAGATTTAGTATTGATTTTATGTAAGCTTGTGTTGGTGAATGACACGCGTCTAGATTTCCGCTCAATTGCTGGAAGCCTAGAATATTCTCTAGCAAATTTTCCGAACGCGAATTGATAGCGACGGGGACAAGGGGCCAATCAGTCCGTCAGAATCCTTTAAACCGTTTCAACGGTTTACGACAACGGTGAAAACTTGTTATGGAAATAAATCTATCAAGAGTGTGATGCACACACACACGCACATTATTTATTTATGCTTTATTGTTAAACCAAAGCTAGGTTACAAAGTATGCATTGAATGTCCATTGACATTCTTGGTAAAGACTGGTAAGTCAACCGCAGGTGATGGCGAGAATATTTGGTAGGTATTACAAAACAGCACATATGTATATTATTTGACTTTTTATTTGAAAAAAACACCATAAAAAGTGTCAATTGGCTGCTGTCGCGGTGCGTTGACAGCGTTTTAACGTCATTATATTATATTACTTAACGTGTTACGTGAATTTTGTGGAGTGGCAGTGTGAAGCGATGTTTTTGATGGAAGGGAACGGTGTTTTTTGTTTTGCTTTATAGCGACCAAATTTATCACATGTGCGCATGAGGTGGATTGATGACACATTGCACGAGTTTGGGTCATGATTTTCATTTGTTACTTAAGTATTAAAAAATCAAATATTACATCGATAAATTAAAGAAATAGAATGGATTGTAGTTTTATTAAAACTATACCTTGTTTTTCTGTGTTGTATTGTAACAAAAAATTCGTTGTTTAAAGAACTTACTTTTATTATTTGATGATCAATATTACTTACTATAAAGGAATGAAAACATCCGAAGGAAGTTGAGATGTATAGGTCCATTTTCTAGATCTTTACAATTTAGCAATCCGTACTTGCCAGCGTGGCCGACAATTGGCATAATTCCACTCCTTCTGAGAGGAGACACATATCCAGTGGCACTATACAAGGATTGATCACAATTAAAGTATGTTAAATCTACTAAGCCATCTTTCTAGAGCATGGCAGACTACATGTATAGCCTTAGCCAATTTCATTCGGGGAGGAGATCGTTTCTAACATTGTAGTATTTAAAGGAATGAAATATAGAATGAAAGATTGGATATCAAATGGATTAAAAGGAAACATGATAAGCGAAGTTGAAAATATGATTGTAAAACCTGGTAATGAATATACGAGTATGTTGTAAGATACAAGCTATTTCTGTAACCCTTTGATGTTGCTCCCAGGTGAGATATTTCTTAACGAGACTTGGATGACCGCGTATTGTGGTGCATATTCGCGAATAAAAAAACCGGACATATTTTGACTAAAAATTCGTTACTCAATACTCTCCCCCAACTCATCCCTCCCTCGTTCCTCCTTTTGTAAGCTGAAAAACTATCCAGCACTTTTCTGGAGTCATATTTTCATCTGCTTGGCATAAGTTATTTATTTTTTAACGCTGCGTATTAAGGGACTTGTTTCGCATAGTGCGGAGAAGCGAAGATTATTACAATATTTTCGCGTGTGATATGAATCGTATTGTCGTGCTTGAAATGTTAATATTTTATTTTTATTATTTTCGTATTTTTTTCTTTTTTGTTAAACATTTTTGTTTTGTTTTGCTGTAAATGTTTATAGGTGGTAATGAACTTGAACACAGTCTTCAGTATCTGATTTAGTTCTATCTATTGTTAAAAAAATATCTCTCAGCGATTATATCCTACCAATAAGTGATATAAGGACAATGATATTATTATGCTTAATAATACATACAATACTTAATACATACAATTTTCCATACTACTTTTAGAAGCGAGTGTCTATAATATATCTAATATATAGAATGTAAAAAACAATATGAAAATCCGAAAATATACCTACATATATTAAGCTTGTTTATATTACCATATCATTTTCTACCATTTCATTGAATAGTAAGTGAGGGCTAACTTTGTATATAATGAAATAGCTTACAGAGTGTCTGATTAATGTCTTGAGCAATTGAAAGTTGTTCGCATTGGTGAAAGAGATAAATATTTTCACCTCGTTGCAGTAGAAACTACATAGTCACCAAATGTAACACATTGGCTTTAGGAATTTATATCTCGTTAGGACAGCCGTCACTTATATGAGAACAATAAATATTAAAACAATATATGTTAGTGCGGGTAGCAAAAAATAAACAAAAGTTTAGTACTCGTATTAAAGGATGTGGTCCATTATATATTTTTCGGGTGTTGGTACAAGTTATAAACTGCTGACGACTTTAATGCATTAAATATAATATTTTCTATACTTTAAGTATCATATCATTAAAGTTATACTCCTGCTATATTTTCTTAAAGATATTTAGTAAAGTTGCATATTTTATATTATTTGGACATTTATTACTTAACAATTTATACGTAAAGTGTAGCGACAGTATTGGTGACGTTGCCATGGCAACGTAATAAGACACTTCTTAACTGTGTGTCGAGTGTGAGTTTTTAACGCGTCCGATATCGAGCAACTGGCACTCGATATTGAGTGCGTAAGCGCACGTGATTGGCTGTCGCGAACGTTCTTATCATTGCCACCAGACGGCGCTCTTTCAGTGACATACAAATCGTAGTTTACGTTGGCGCGATCGAGTAGGCAAAGTAAAACTCACACTGAGCACGCTGGTCTGTGCTAAATGAAATAAAATCTCCCAGAAAACTTCAGAACTGTCCTCCATTTGGGCCACGGCGCTACAAATTCCAATTGGGCACATTGATATACGAGATATACCTGTATTGTTCAGCGTCGTACCTTTATTTCTCACGTATGGCCCGAACCCCGGGGATCTTTCCGAAATCCTTTCATAGCGATTGCTTACGTTATCAAAAGCCACCTTTCACATTTCATCCCGATACGTTAAGCCGTTCGCCTCGTTTTTAGTCGGGGATCAAATTAGAGAGCTCAGCGTTTTATACACATTTATATCATCTGTACTATATATACCAGTATCTTTATATATATATATAGCCTGAAACCACACTTAAGAGCAATCGCATGGATTTATCTTTTGAATGAAGTCAAAATCATAGGCATTATTATTATCTATACACATGTATGTGTGTTATTTCATTTTAAAATTGGATACTTAAAAGAAGCATCCCGTGTCACTTATTAATCGTTGTTCGTTGCTCGCTGATTGTGCAACACGTCCTTTATCAGTGTTAGCCGATGCCCGATAAGTTGCCAAGTAAGTTTGGCTATTTCTACAGTTAACTGTTATTTATTGAATTATAATGTGTGTTGATGATGCCCGTCTAATTTTACTCTTTGCGGAACTCGTAACAGAGTGGTGTGAGTCTATTCTAGAAGTTGATATAACGTTTAATAATAACGATCGGATAACGTAGTGGCCATTTTACTTGTATTGTGTTTCGCACTTTATGTAGATTCCATTCCTAAGTGGGTAAACGGGAAGTATCAATTGATTAGATTATTTTATGTCTAAATAAATAATATTATATGTCTGTGTATTCAGTGTGACCAAAAAAACGTTAGAATAATTTTAAATTTAAGTAATTATTTCAATAATTATTTGTATGGGTTCCATTTTAAATTGTTATTTAATCTAATTCCATTCGGATGGTTATATTTCGAAGCATAAACAAGCGTGCAACTATTCAATGACGACTGGAATCAAATATTTATAATCGATATTCTGTATCGATACATAATCGATTCTGCGGTTTAAACAGTTAACGGACTTAAGTCATTTATCAAGTGAAACAAATGAAAACTCTATTAGCAAACGCCGCTCGATATTAATGTGCGATGGATCCCGTTTGAATGATTGACAACAATAAAAAAAATTCACGTCGAAATCGACAGTCTGTTGTTATTAATGACGTTGTTAGGGCTTCTACTCACTGTGCTCTTTATTGTTAGGGCGATTACACACTGTGCTGTTTGTTGTTATACAGCTTTAAAACGGTTCGATATATTAACCACCTATAGAACTTGGATAGTAATTGTTATAAACTATTGGAGTGTCAAGCGGAACTATTGGCATTTATGAAGGTGTATCTCAAGGGATACTACGGGACCCATATCACTCGTATCTACGATCGTCTCTCCGCTACATTTGAACTATTGTATTGGGGAATAATAAAATATTTATGTCTGTTATAGATAAATTTATTTAATTTGGTACCTACTATAATATTTGGTACCTACTTGATATAAAATGTATGTCATACAGTAGTGCTAGTGGATTAAATTAGGGTAATGCGTCTCTTGTATTATTTCAGGAAAACAAAACATAACGCATCTAGTCCTATAACTACATACATACATATATAGAATCTAGTGTTACTATTATAAGATAAGGGGAAGTATGATAATCCTATAACATTCACAAAAATAATCATCCATTAAGCAGTCCGGGTTGCAATCGTCCTCAGGATAAAGATATATTCGAATCCAGTTACTATAATTGGATCCGCCGTTACGCTGCCAAATCTTTTGTTATTATTATATTAAAGTCTGTTAGGAGAGGAGAGGAAATGTTTTTGTATAAATTCAATGTTACGTTCGCTTTGAAGCATTTGTTATGGTTTCCTTTGTTACGGATGTAACGAACGAGCGCGCCGGCTAATGTGATGCTTACGTCGGATCCTGTACCCTGAACGTGTTAGTGTTATGGGTGGTTATCCTACTTTATTCTGTTTATACATATATATATATATATATATATATATATATATATATACATATATATCATTGATCTCCTCTTGACCGGCAGGAACGATTGTAGTACTGCTGGAAAGACTGATTTTTTGTGTACGTTGGTGTTAGTGTAAGTTGGAGTGACTGGTTTACGTTCAAAACTGGACCCTCTGCGGCGTCCTTTTCAGGGCAGGCCAACGTATGCCAGGCCCGCTAGAGAAGTATAAAGGTGAGACACAAAATCTTCTTAGGGCGTACGATTTTATATGATTTTGTATGTGATGACTCCGCTGCACGCGTGAGTGAGATGGGTTGCCGACGTGATTAAATGCAACGCCCGTTATTTGCAACCACAGACGATTGTACCCGAAGAGCTTGAGAGATTGAGCCAAGACAACCGATCACCAGACGCCGCATGCGTATTTGCAGTTCCAATAGAGATGCCGAAAGATTATTCAATAATAAATTTACGGATCCGAGACGCGTCAGTAAACAACATGGTAGTAATAATATTGCGCGGGAAAGGATTTGGGGTGGAATAAGTGAGTAAATATTTATAAAGGTCGTGTGAGGGTGAATAATTCGGCTACGGCGTCCTGGGAGCGGGACGCGACGTGGGTCACGTGACTGTCGCGGTGCTTAGCGGAGGCGTTATGGGGCATGCTGGTCCGACTCCGCGACCCCCGGATCCGATAACACGCCGCCACAGACCTACCCGGTGAGGTAGAACCTCGTGCGTGTTATCAAACATCCCGTATAATACAATACGGAAACGCGATTAAGATATGGAAATATAACTGCAGTCGGTACAGACGTTTGCTTTGTGATTGCCGCTGGCTCCAACCGCTGTGATTGACTGCGACTCCTATGAATATGTATATACTTATATGATTACACCCAGGCACAGAAAATATACTTCTGCTAATAATACAAATATTTATCCTGGGCGGGACCCGAACCCACGACCCGCAGCGCAGCGTTCAGTTGTACTAACCGGTGCACTAATGGACCAGTGAGGCTAAAAATTGAATTTTATTATGATCATAAAGTCTCTATTGCCGAAGCATAATTTTTTTCTATTCGCCTGTATTTTTCGACTTCACTTTTCGAATCGCGACATACAAATACGAAGACACGTGATCCCCACTGAATATCTCTTCAGGTGGGTAGCATTTGTAACTGATCTGATACTGAACTTCGCTTATTCGGGATCGGATAACTAAAGCTGTCTAGTGGCAGCACTTACTATTAGACGATTCTGGTATTAGAATATTTTCTACGAAGGTTAAAACTCTTTGCAAACGGCCCCGGAATGAGTCCAGCAAGGTGCCAGAGATTGTATGGATATGAATGAACAATAACAATTACTGAGACACAAAAAGACAATATTAATTGCACGAAAGTTATTATCGAAATGCAATTTATAAAACTGATTACATAATACCCCTGCACGTTAATATTGGAATAAATGAAGTAATTAATATGGAACTCTTCGGAATATTCAATTATTTCATTAAGGGATTTAATGCGAATGATTTATTTCTTTTAACACTGAAGGTAGAACAGTATTATTTAACAAGTACGATTTACCACTATTGTACACGGGTACTGTCGAAGGAAATATATTCGAACCAAAAAAAAATTAAGTTATGCAACTTTTTTTTAGCACTGATAGCCTAGTGGCTCAAAATTTGAACTCTCATTCCGGGGGTCTTGAGTTCGAGTGTTGCCGCGTGGCTCTTTATTTACAATGTTACCGTGTTACCGTGAAGAAAATATCGTGAGATAACCTGCACACCTTAGAGTTCTCGAATATTTTATTTTCCAAGTTGTGTGAAATCTGCGCGTTCACACTTGGCTAGCGCAGCCGATGATAACCTCATATATAGATAAATGCATATATTCACTTGGCATTAATAAAATTAAATCCCTAATCCGATCGTAAATCTAAACAGTGTCGTTTCACGGACGTAGG
Organism: Oxynetra stangelandi; assembly: GCA_018239345.1. Lineage (NCBI taxonomy): Eukaryota > Metazoa > Arthropoda > Insecta > Lepidoptera > Hesperiidae > Oxynetra > Oxynetra stangelandi. Next base: position 15,885 of record DVPR01000029.1, read on the forward strand.
TATTCGTAAATAGTAGCAAATCACGAGTTTACTCCGGCCAACTTTATAAAGAGGATGCAGAATTGGCAACACTGTTGGGAAATTAAACGAAACGATTGTTCTAATTGTTAAAGCTTTACGGAACTTTAATTGTAATTAATGTTACTTATTCTTTCTCCATTGTAATTACTTTGAGTTTTCAATTCGTTTTTGTTTATTCTAGTTATTAATGAGCTTTATTCGGCTAATAAGCGCTCTTAATTCGGGCTTTTGTGTTCGTTTAATAATAACTTAGGATAATAAAGCGCTTATTGCTTAGTGATGTGAGCGGTGTACGATTTTACTTCATTCAGAATAAAAGATTATGTCCAATAAGTAGGCGCTATCACGCTATTGTCACTTCCACGCTGGTCCAGTGTGTCTTGGCAGAATTGACACGTCTTAGAGAACATTACGACCATATATCTAAGACGTGTGTCTTGCTCACGATGTTTTACTTTAACTTTGAAATAGGTAAGATGGGTAAGGTCAGATCCTCAGAGTGAAAGGCTGGAATCCAAACCGCTACGCCATCACTACTCCCGCTATTCAAAAACACAATTCGTGACATTTTTCCATAACACTTCTAACTACATTCTATCTAAACGCAAGTATCGAACATAAGCTCCTTAATATAAACTGAGTGTTACCTATTTCTATAAACAATCGACGTATCCTCAATTTCGTAGGAATTGGAGCGAGAAAATGTATCGGATATACATTGTAGGGATTCTCTATGATACCAGATGTAAGCAATTTTAAACCTTACGCCCCAGTTACTAAGGCTGTCCTGAAGCGACGTCGTGCAATGTAACAGCAACTATGAAAATTTTACTAGCACCGAAGTAAGATCCAACATACACCTAAAATCTATCGGGAATGAATACTTTAAAATGGCGGAGCCTTGGCAAACGGTGGAGTGAGCTAAGGTTGAGATCATGCAAACTGAAAAAGCGAGTTTAAATCTAATAAACTCTAATGCGAGTAAATTCGAACTCAACTTACTTTGCTGCTTTGCAGAAGACATAGATCCGCCGTTAATGCTTTCATAGCTGGGTGTTGAATAGAGTAGTTCCTGTTTCATAACTTTACCGTCAAATGTAAATTTCCTTATGAATTTGGAGGTAGTTGCAGTTGGAGCAGTAGTGGTCTATTAGTTGCGTCTATTTCTATTCATATTGTCGATTTGGGAATATTCAAAAGTTTCAAACAATTCTGCTACCTTAACAAGCCGTATGTATTAAAACTGCGTCCACTATGTTTTAGTGCTTGAATAACATTGTTTATTCAATTGAATAGGAATTAGATTTAGACTATAAGTATTTTTAAACGTTATCAAATACGCTTTCAGTTAGCTACTTTGAAAACAAATATCACAAAATGGCTATAACCATTAGGGATAGAGAGGAGTACTATAGTACTCCTATCTCAAATCTGACTAATGTCATAAGTTGACTAATGTCAGTTGCATGACTAATGTTACTATTCGATTACATCGGCAATGTATAAAAAGTTTTATTGTTTTGAATAATAAACGTTTTTAATCTCGCTAACTACTTTAGAATGATGGCTACTTCGTCATTGCTCTATCAACAGTATTTATTATCAGACACTGACGTTTGTACTTATCAAAAGTTATTTATAATCCCCAAATTGTTTTGAGTCGAGCATCCTAAACGAGGCTTATTGCAACACGATTACAAGAATCGCTTATAGCTCCCGCTCCGCTCATCACTATGCATGAAACTTGTTAAAACGGTCAGCAGAGTGCTTTTTGTTAAGTATTAACTATCGTTAACGAATGGTATCTGTTGCTTCGAAATTTCTTACATATAATAAAAAATAATATATTTACTTTTACTTTGTAGATTCATTTAAATCGTTAGTTCTACTCTTAGTTTATTTATGAACCTTGTTATATTATTGAAATAATTGGAATAAGTATTACTTAGTAACGAAATATAATATTTCTATGGTTTTTCTTGGTCTTTGTAATGGTTTCTCGTCATAACTTTTTACATCCCATTGGATCCGGGTCTCTTCCGACAGTACCCCATCACGCTATTCCAGTGTAAATTGGTGGAAATATGGTCAACCTGTCTATTGCATATTATCTTCTGTTACATCATGATAATAGCCGGTACTATTCGCTTATTGTAGGCCCTGTAATACCTAGGCTCGTAGAAATTACCAGCAGCGGTCAACCATACAAGTGCTGACCGCGCTCAGCGGTTTTTGCATAGCGGTTGGAAATGATTAATATATTGTACTCTTTCAAGGTATACCGTTTTAAAATGAAATAAAATAAAATGCATACCGGCCATGGAAGTCTTATAGGACCTCCTATAACGTAAATATTCGATAGCATAGAATTGTCTTTTAAATGAAGCAATTAAGATAAATAATATGTGTATTATACATAGTTATCCTATTAACATGGACTTTTCGAATATCTTTACGCCTCTTTTCGCTTCTCTCAAAGAATGTCTTATACTCGGATGTCTTATTCAAAATTGTTACTTAACCAATGCTAAATGATAATAATTCCCAAAAGGACCTTTATTGAATGGAGTATGCAATGTCTGACCGTCTCTATTTGATCTCACAAAGAACAGAAGTCCTAAGAGGACTTATGCATTATTCAGTCTACTTAACAATAGTCGAATTAAGGCTGCACTTATGCACCAACAGAAAAGTCTTACATAGGCTTCAGTCTCCTTTCGTGTCCTTGAAACAATATTTCGTTGATAGCTGCTATTACGAAGTACATAGATGTTAATAATAGAGAGTTGATATTTTCAATTTAGAATCTTATGAAACATACCGAGTTGTATTACTTCATTATTATCTCCCGCGAAGGAATGTTGCCGGAATGCGCGCTGAGCGACGTATGCGTCGCTGTTTGCCCCCGGGCGGGCCAGGCGTAATATTACAAGAATTAAATATCCGCGCGCTCCGCTGACTCGTGTTTTATAAGGGTTATTGAAATTTCAGATGATTCTCGGCCAACGTACTTCTATTAATACCCATTAATATAATATGAGGGATGTCGTTTTAATAAAGTACGTGATGAATATCCAAGAATTTAATATATAACGGTGACCTATTTCGCAGACAAGACACGACTGGCCCACTGGTGCAGGGGTTAGTGAACTGGACTGCAGAGCCGGGGTCGGGGGTTTGGGTCTCATTTAGGACAAATATTTTTTTATGACGTAAGCATTACTTCTGTGTCTGGGTGTTACAAATATTTATCTGTATACATTGAAATGAATATATGCTGTTTATCTACTATTTTCTTGCCATAACACGATTACTAGTTAAATGCACAATTGACTGGCCTGTTGGTGCAGTAGTTAGTTAACCTGACCGCTGAACCGGAGGTCCTGGATTCGATCTCCACCCAGGACCGAATATTTGTGTGATGAACAGAAGTATTTGTTCTGTGTCTGGGTGTAAAAAATATCTATTTAAGCATACATTTCTAAGTATGTATGTAGTTTATCAGCCGTCTGGTCACCGTTGCAAAGGAACTGCTTCAGTGGCTACTTTAAGATCAGATGGCCGTGTGTGGAAATGTTAACAAGATATTTAAAAAAATGCAATGCAATTGCTGTCTGGGGACCTCTCAAGATTCATTTATTGATATACAAAATTCATTTTATGATATAAAACATATCTTATATTTTGGATATACATACGTCTCAATATACTTATTATTGATTTCGTTAAAAGAAAAGTGTAACGTAGTGAAGCCAGGATGGTCGTTAAGGTCCTCGGCGTGAACCGATCGAAAGTAATTCGAGGCATTTTCTACAATATAATAATATCGGAAGCTTTTAAGCTCAGCTCGCAGGTGGTTACCGGCGCACAAAGCAACAATCCTCAAAGCTAATTAAACTCAGGAGTGTTTTATTTAAGTTTCAACAACACCGCTTTGCACGAGTTTAGCTGCTGATATTTTAAAGCTATTTGATATATTATGTGTAAGTTACTATTTAATATATATGTACATCGTATCTATGTGTAACATGTTGGTAATGAAGAGCAAAATGGTGGAGGAAGATTGTTGCTAGCGCAATTGTTCAAATGAAACATATACATTTCCTTTAAGGATATTTTAAATTCGTCCAATATTGAAATGCTCGTGATTATTAGTTTCTTGGCAAAACTTTGGTGAACAAAACTACCATATCATATTACACATTAAAACAAATATATTTTAACAATTACTCTTATTTCGCATATTTTCTACAATTCTCAGAGCCACAGTAACGCCCTGCCCAACAAAAAGTATAATCTTTCCTTAATTTCGCTTAACTATTTTACATAATTAATTGACTATTTTTACCATTTTCCTAACTAATTTACATACTAAATATACACTATAACAGTTCCCCTATATTTATTTACATCAATTATATTTATCAACAACATATTCCTAATGTTGTTTTTAATTCCATGTTTCCTTGCTGAATTCTTATTTCACTTTAAATCCGGGCACCATTTAAGCACTTTACAGGAGCAATGTTCTTTACTTCTTTCATTAGGTGTATGAATGAAAGCGACGGAGCAAACTACGAGTATACGTTCGCATTAGTAAACACTGGGTTCCATTTAAACGCGCGTGTGTTTTATTACCTGCATTTCTTACCTCCGCATGAACTTAGAACGAAACGGCCAACAACGTGTGGAATCTTGATTAATTCCAGCAACTCGACGCAAGAAACGTACTTATATGTAATGGAATACGAGGAAAAGCAAGATTCCAGTATTAGAAGATTCTCGGTATTTGTTTTGGTGAAAAAAAAAAGAAATAAAATCACTTTCTCTTCTTAAAAAGTTATGTTGGTTTCAACGGGGTGGGCACAGCGGGAGACATGGGGATAAAAATATATGTTATGTATAATATGTATATTTTTATATATTTGTTGTTATATACACACAGATATGAGATATGATATGAGGTCACGTGAAAGATTTAAATGGGAGCATGTCGTTGTTACTATATTTTATTTGTGCAACACGTACTAATG
>DVPR01000030.1:0-20935 GCA_018239345.1 Oxynetra stangelandi
AATTGTGTACGCTTAGAATAATATTGGACGTTTTGTTATGTTTAATGTGTGATGATGTGATGTTGTTTGGTCTGTTTCATAATTTTTAAGTAGGTAACATCTTTTATAAAAGCTTATGTTGTGTACCAAATACGACTCTGTGTAATGACGTTAAGATTTGTTGAATATTGTGTCCAAGAGGACGTGGTCGGGGCGTTTTATTCCTTAATGTACAAATAATTACATATAAGTATTAACTTAACTTAGTGTTTTGCGTAATTTTAAAATGTACCGTTGATTAAAATGAAATTAAATTGTACGTTACTTGGGAGTTTATTCAAAACATTGTTACTGTTTCCCGTTTTATTCATTAACTATAATTGAAAAATATACAAAATTCACAAATATGTGCTTATGTGTTTTATTTTTATTTTATTGCATTCTGCACATATATTTCAATTCGTCGCTTGAAATTATATTTAGAACGTCAATAGATAAATACACTAAAAATATTATTTGTAGACTAATCTAATTATATTTTCCTTTCTGTCCCACCGTTTGTGTACGTCATACTATGGACTGTACCACGCGGCTAACACTCGATTTGAACGAAATATAAATATTAATTTGCTGCATTATTTACTTTTAAGGGCCGTATCTGAAGTTCTTTCTTTTCATTTGAAATCGCAAGTTCATCTTGTTTTGTGCCAATAAATACACATTATATTAGTTTGCTGTTTTTTATTAACACCCCATGATTACAAGAATGGTGAATATTTATCCATCTAAATATGTGATAAATATTAAAGATGTTCTGCAGAGTTGTCATATTATTAAGATACACATTAAGGAGCGGTCAGAGGTAGGGGGAAGGGGAAGTTCTGATACTCCGAGCATTAGAAAAACATTACGAAGTTTTAAGAAGGATTAGAGCTAGGCTAGATAGCTATAGAGGCTACGCAAAATAGCGTAATGCAAGGCTTTGCACCATGCGGTTGCATTGAACATGTAATATTAGGTAGGTACATGGAAAAATTAAACATATAATTACATTATAATATCATTTATTCTAATATACGTTAATTCTATTTTGTGCAAAATCAGCTTTTTACATAATAATGACTGACCTAGCTGAGAACGAGCTCCAAGCGAGAACTAGACCAAGGCTTCATTTTATGAAGAGAATCTTCGGTAGGTAGGAAGACGGCAAATTACAATCAATTTCATGAAATGTCTTTTTGAGTTATATCCTAGTGGTATCTAAAAGTGTATAAGTAAAATATAAATTTGAAATAATAAATAACTTAAATAGAATTGCCACATGAATTTGTACAATGTCAGCCATCTATAGTTTAGAGGGCGAGGGAGCCGCGTGAGGTGTCAGTGTGCGGGGCTCATATGCGCAGACCAGGGTTGCGCGAGCGAACGAAGTTGAGTAGCTCGTCGCTGTCCTCGCACACGAAGGGTTTCACGTGGTGGCAGGCAACGTCGTGCCACTTGATGCCGTCGTTGTAGAAATTGTTCAAGATCGACAGGCAGGACTCGTCGTTGCCCTAGAAAAAAAAATAACCGTCACGCCAGGTCCCTAGCGGGGTAGGCAGAGGGCACCGAGTGCCAAACATCTCTGTCCTTGCAAACCTGACGCGCTTTGTCTACATTCATCATTCTCTTCATACATACACGCCGGTATCGGAGGCTCTTGACTCCCACGTCCTCTAGTGCCCGACCTATTTGTTCGAGATAGGAGAGCCTTGGCCTCCCTCGACTCCTACGTCCATCAACACTCGCGTTGTATATCCTCTTTGTCATTCTTTCATCATCCATTCTCTATAGAAAAATGAGATAAATATACCGCACTGCTAATAGAAAAGATGAATAAAGTATGTTTTACTTAGGCATAGTTCAATGTTGTGATTCATGTAACACATCTTTATGTGGACTATCTGATATTTTTTATATTCGAGTTCTGTGAAAGATACTGATGTTCATGCGATACGGGCATAATGTAACACCAAATGCGCTCACGAGCCCAGTTGGTTGTTCTCGCAACGTATATTTTCGAAGCACAATAACATGCCTTTATTTTTTATTTTAACGTTTGCCATCAAATAAAAGAGACATGGGTATACTAAATAGTGTACTTCGATATTCTGCTATAACACAAATCTTTTTACCGAAAGTATTGTTTAAATATTGTTACGTCGCTAATGTTAGTAGTAATCATGACGTAAAATTAAAAACTCCGACAAATACCAATATTCAAATTCGTTATGTAAAATTTATTTTAACCGTTCACAATAAACAACTTTCTACTATGCTTCGATAATTTAATAATGGTGATTTCTTTGAAAGGTTGTTATTAAATCATTTCTAGAAACGATACTTTCTTTGACCTGATAAGAAGCAAATGTAGCAAAAGTAGTGAAAACGACAAATGTACTTTAATTTATTTCGTTGAAATAATAGTGAGAGATTTTACTTCCATATCCCTTACAGCAATTAAACAAAAAGTACTGATTTAATGTTATATGTCTCAAATAATATTGGACATATTAGTATTACAAGAAGTAGTCACAACGTACCTGTAGCAGATAAAGTCGTGACCGAGAGACCGTAATCTCTGCATCGAGAAAGTTGATGCGCAATAAGTACATACTTACTTATACATAGATACAGCTCTAGATTTTTTATGGTAGGTATGAATAACCTACTCGACTCAATATTTATTTTACTCAACGTTACACTTTTTGAGCATGGACTATTGTAACTATTATACCTATTATCAAAAAGTATTAAAATATTATTATCATTTATTTCATTGCTATTGCGTTTTTTGCATATATATTATCAGATGCCTATATATTATTGTCTTACTTGGGCAGCCTCTCTGTTGTCAGGCTGTGGCTGGCCGTATCCACCAGTGTAGGACCAGTCGCCGGTGTTGCGTTGAGTGGTCGGACCGATCTTGGCCCCGGAGCCAGACCAGAACCAACCGTTCACGTTAGGAGGCTGCAGGTCGGTCCTATCGCATCCAGCAAAGTTACACTTGCGGCCAGATGTCCAAATGTAGCGAACATTGCCACGGCCAATCCTCTGCTTTATAAATTCATTTTCCTGCAACAAATTTTACCAATGAATCTAAGTTCTACTTCAAACTTATACAAGATATTTTATTTCCGATTATCTGTGCCGTATTAATGATTAAAACCATTAAATAAATAAATTGGTAGGAACATGTTGAGATATTATTGTAGTGCAAGTGTGACAGGAAGTGCACCTCCGTCATGTGTGTCCGGTTTAAGTGGGCAACACGGCTGCAGGAGGTATTTATGCCATGTGCCACTTGTCCAGCACGAGCGCCTTAAAAGCGTGTTGTCATGAATTGACGCACCCGGGCGTTGCACTCAACGCTTCTTTCACGGACGCCTGACACGCTCTATAAACCGCACCAATGTGGCCAATACATAATTCATAATATATCGATGGTAATAGAATATTCGCACTGTACGTTCGCAATTACGCCTATCTACCTCGGTTTGTATATGATTCCATCGTAAGAACGTTACATCAAAGTATCGGTGTACGTGGAGTTCGTTGACGTTCCGCAACCGCGACAGGAAGCGTTTACAGAATACTTTTAGAGATATTTCCCGCGGCTGTAAACCCGGACAAGACTTAACAATAGGCAATTGTACGATGTGTAGGATAATGCGATATATAGGAGCACCTTAGAATACAAATTATGCAAACGCTTTTTGCCAACACTCGATGTAGGTTTATAAGTATTCCGCCATAGAATTACGTGCTCACCACCTAGTTTACTTTTGTTTTTACACTACAGTTTACAGTTAAGCTCGATGGGAATTCTGTGACTTCGTTTTACAGCAACGAGCATGATTCTGATTGAAACAGGTTGCAATGTCCGACAATTACTGTCCAGCAATTTTTAGAGCTATGCGCTTCCATCATATTTGCGACACACATTTAGTGCTACACGCCAAGGCTGCTTGTCAAATTTATGCCTTTGCTGATATCTTCTTGGGAAAGTGAATGCATCTTTATAGATGACCCTGTGGCGTAATTTAGATGTGACGACAGCAAATTATAAGTGAAAGGACAACACATTCAAATGTAATAAAATATAATCAAAGTGTAATAATATGAATATCTGACGTAATTGAAAATTTCAAAGGTCATTCTTAAGAATAAGTTTTATGTTACTAAATAATGTATTGAAATGATTTATATAAATGTCCTGACTCTTAAATTACAATTTTTATTTATTTTATAGTTCTACAGTATATGAGCTTTTAACCGTAGATACTTAATATGTTTGGTTCGAAATTCTGTGGAAAAAACGAACCTGTGGTGTTTCTAACGAAACGGCGTCCATGCAATGTCGGCGACAGATGTTGCGGGCATCCAGCCAATCCACCTCTAGACTGCGGGTGGGCGTGTGTTCCCAGCTGAAGAAGTACGACTGCAGCACACCACGGGCGTCGCGATACGTAGAGTGGCGAACCCCTGTATAAGAGCAGGTACTTTTGTATCAACCACTATAGAAGTAACAAATTCTAAAATGTAAAATAATTAATCAAAATATGTAGGTTTTAGTGCCTATTGAATGGATCAGAAAAACCTAAAGGAGGATGTAGCAAAGACTCAATTGTTTTTAACTTAATTTAGAAACATACCCAATTGCTATAGGTTACAATTGAAAAATCTCAGCCAGCCACCTAATATATTAAAACTAATTTCCAGTATTTTTGGCAATACATTTTAAATTGCCCTAATTTCTTAATAGGAAATTTTGAATTATTTTTAAGCTGACTATGAGAACAAATTCTACGCGGGAATGCATTATAAATTTAAAATTATTTATATAAAACTCAAGTCATGATGGTTGTATTATAAAACTGAATAAAATTAACTCTAAATATAAACTAAGTTACGGTTTGCTAATTCAATTGTTTACTTCAATGAATGCAAAATATTTCAAAGGTTTTGTTGCTTGTGGTATTTCCACATCTCACTACATATCTGCAGAGGAAACCGCGAAGCCTCATATATACAAAAGCATGTATTCAACGTCGATGACGACACGGCCGTTGTACTCACCTAGACATGTTGCGAAATTGCGTACTTATCCGAACGCGTTTTGGTTCGCAGGTTTACACAATGAAACAGGTATATAGATTCTTGGTACCAACAGAACAGACTGTAACAATTCTCACGCAAGAGACCGTAAAGTATATTTCAACTCTACTATATTTATAAACTATCCGTTATTCGATTATTTCAACCAAAATAAGGATGAGCATCTGACTATACACTATGATTGCCTTCACTCTCACTCCCTTCTCTCCTATACCCACTCCCTTCTCCTTGGTACCAAGCCGCCTGGTCTTTGATCCCGATTTAAACATCCAATTGTATGAAAAAAGCGTAAATGAGAATGACAAGTTGGGATGACTTTCAGCCTTCAATTAATTTCCCGATCAATATTATGCTAAAATCATTCATGTCTTTCTCTAAGTTTTACAATTAAATTATTTTTAACTCGGTGATCAAAGAGTTACGATTAAAGCCTTCAGTTTTATCATAATGTACATATTTATTAGTCGAAGTATATTCTTTCAATTAAATATATTGTCTGTAAACGAAAAACTGGTTTGCTATAATCTGGATAATTTCAATTTATTTGGTTACAGTATGCCGTAGCGATTATACCGTAAAAAGTACTAATCTACTCATCAATTCCACTCTCACTTTTATTTCTTTTTACGCCTTACGAACTGTGAACCTGCCTACAATCAAAACATACCCATGGTCTATTGTTCAATGGAGCGTCTCTTTCGTAACTAGAAAGTGTTCATAGTGTACCTACGACTCTTCACGCTTCTAATAAATTCCACTCTTTGCACATCTCACAAAACTTCATAACGTATACCGGAAGCATTATTTACGTAAAAATTTGCAGTAGGTATGTCACGTTGCGTAACAGTAGTTATGAATGGAAAAATGTATTATTTAAAATGTCTACTAACTATTTAAAGTTAAAATACGAATAATATTTGCGGCAATGGAATGCAATTATGTTATATAATAAACAACATATGACCTCTTTAGAAATGACTGGAAGAAAGCCGCTATAAGGTTTAAAAGTTTTCGACACGCGTAGTAATACAATTCAATATATTTTTTAGAGAAAGTAAGAAAATTCCTTCCACTATTTTAGGAGTAATTAAATTTTATAACATTACCTTTTATTCGCTACTAGCTAATATCGTACTTCGATAACTTTTTATTTATAGTATCAAAAGCAAGCAGGCTTTACTGTTCTATTTTGATAATATCTTGAATTGGTTTCAACATCGAACGGCGTATAGTGTAGGTATATTTTACTTGTACGCATTTGGATCACAAAAGATCTTTGTTATGGCTGAGTGACGGTCAATTGTGAGCATCGGAACGCTCCCACATAAATTTGCCATTGCGGGTCCCGCCCTCTACTGAATAAATGGTTTAAATAATGTACATTGCGAAAGATTATTGAACCATTTTTGTATTGCAATAGTTTTTTTTAAAGAGTAGTACTCATTGTTTTGTTTTATAAATCTGGCTCGAAGGATCAAGATGAGGTCAAAACAGCAGTGAGAATTATTTATGATGTTCAATTGTACATAACAGATAGTAGCTATTTATAATGCACAAAACAGAGTCCGAAGCAATTTGAGAAACAGAGGATAAAATGAAAATCTAAGAGTTTTCAGAACATGGACCCCAGTAATAATAATTCAGTACTACAAACTCTAATGGTTACATACAACAAATACAGTATTAAGTAAATTTCGCCTTATGTCACATGTTTTATGAATAAAAATACTTGCACTGTTCCGCTCTGTAGTCGACTTTAGATGTCGTCCTTTATCGAGTTTTCGAATGCACTTGAAGAAAAAATTTACATGGCTTGTAAATTTACACGAAGAACCAAATAATCAGTTTCAAAATAGGTAAGTAAAGGTTGTAGTTACATCGATTTATAATATTAAAGTAATTTAGATAAAACGAAATAGGGCCTTAAAAATTATTATATGCTATTAATAGCAATTAATGAAACATCACCTAAATATTGTGAAATAATATCTATTAATGCAGCTAAACGTTTTAAAATTAAATGATGTAATCGTAAAATAGAGAACATAAAATACATGCGTGCATAGCATATTATTAGAGAGGATCATCAGCTCGTATTAGGTAAGCAATTATCTTGCAAGGTGAGCCACCATTTACTGTGCATGTAAACTCGCGTTAAAGGAAAAATGTTTCGAGAGCTTTGACCATCACTTGGTGTAGGTAATTAGATAAAGTGCCTCGGGCGCTTCGAGCTCTAACAACCAACAAAATCGTGAATTTACGACACGATTTATTAATCCAAACTCAAATCGTATATAAAATATTACTCATATTGTAGTATCATGTGACCTGCTTTTGGAGCTTTTGTGGCGCTAATGAGAATGAAAATGTATGTACATGTTGTATATCCTTCATACAATATCTACGCTGAATCCATTAGTATTTTGATAATACATATTAGCAGTTTTTTGTTTATTTATATGATGACGATATAAAATGTATAAAAGTCCACTAACGATCTTTTTCACCTACGTTACAAAGAAGTTTTAAAGAACTGATTACAAACATCGGTACGCTTATTTATAACAGTGTTTAAAGCTGTAAACCTTTTTCCCAACCGTTCCTTTCGTGTTATGTTTATACATCAACAGAAAGTTACCGAGGGTTATTACGTAAGTTAGCGTCTTTGGTTATAAGGCAGATATGTACTTACTGTTGGCGCAACTTCTAGGGTCAGGCAGGGCGAGACGGCGCTGCGCATCCGCGACACACAGCGCGGCCAGCAGCGCGGCGGCTGCCAGGAAGACGTGCCGGCTCATCTATACATAAAACATAGTCATTACTAATTATTATAAACAATATATGTTAGAAAAATTACTCTCATCTTTTTCCCTAATGCGCCAAAAGAAGTATAACTTCAATTATTATTTGCTATTGAGATAAAAAAAATATGTATCATGCGAACATCTTTATAGCAAAAAGACCTATGGTGCGTAGGTATGGTAATTTGCATATTGACTTGATAAGCGGATCATTTAATGAAGTAGAACTTGCAAGTACAGTTTTAAACACGATGTTGCATTGAAGTGCAGTGGGGAATAGCACTTGCTAATATAAAGAAAAAAGGGCGTCCGCTTTGCTTGGCTATATCTGAGTAAATTGAACTAAATATAGAACGAAGATGAGTTAGTAACGTTTTATACATGGTTAAAAGAGACCGGAGGTCATCGTTTGCTGGTCGTTTTAACAAAAAGTCTCACAAGGAGAGCTCCTTAGGAACAATATTTGAAATAGATGTGAGCGTGAATTATATGAAATGGTGGCTGACTCAATTAGCCCGTTACCGGTCCAACGAAAGTGGTTAATGGACACCCAAATCCATGTATGAGTTCGCTTTCTTTTATTTATGCAGACTACGACGTCTGAGGACAATCGATACGTGAGGTGAATTTATTTTGTTGTATTTGTGAAAGCAAACTCGCCACGCTGACCTCCTTGTTGCATGTTTAAACGTTTGCGTGAAAAGGTGTTGGTTGAGCGCGAGAAATCGTTGATTTGGGCCGCATTTTATGGTTCGGAAAGCGACTTCGCTTGTCACTCCATGATGCCGGATGATGGTCAAATAGTTCCGTTTCGCTTCGATTCAAAATTACTGATGATTTTTTTAATTTATCTCAAAAATATAAACGATAAATAAACAGTAGATGCGTAACAAATTGGACATATGCCGGCACCAAAATGTATCAGTGATACAAGGAGCAAAATAAGTTCGAAAAGATACTTAGCTAAATACTTCACAGCGTTTTTTTGTAGTATTTAATTTAGACATACTGACGCACCAAATTTCTTATTAATTCATAAATAGTGTTGAAGTTTTAAACCTTATATTTATTACTATAAAAAAATCACGCACATTTCACTTATAATCTTGTAAATAACCACTGTTTTAATGACAACCTACATTTGGCAAAAGAAACACGTGAGTACCTCTGGATTGTATGTGGAGTTGAGGATGATGCGTTTGCGAGAAAATCGATGCGTGTGAGACGGAGCGGGTACAAAAGGGCGTTTGATGTGCGCGGCGGTGTCAGAGGAACTGGCGCAGGCGCTGCCGTCCTCTCTAATTAAGCCTCCGACGTTCATTCACTTTCACTTCCAATATGAGAGAAGATCCGCCCGTTGCACCCCGCTTCAACACAGCGAGTACTCAAACGTTGCAAGCAGAGACCTTCTGGAGGTCATAGCCGGATGTAAACATAAATTTACATAACTGCGAAACATGGGCAGGTGCAGAATAGGTAGAAGAAGGATACCCACCATGAGATAATTTTATTAGGGAATACAAATGGGTTGATTCATTAGAAACGAATTGATTCAGTTTTCTTGGCTTTTAAGGAATTTTTATTTTCATGAAAAATTTAACACGATTTTCCCGGATTTTATTTAAATCAGCGGCAGGTACCTCGTCTGATGTCCTACTACCGCATTTTGTACAGAGTGGTCGTGACCTTGAATGGCACATCCTGACGTGATCCAAAAGCAAATTACTTCAATTGAGCACTAACGTACTCGTACATCAACATTTGTATTCAACTATGCGATTGGTTTAACATTTTTTTCTGAATAAACCTTTAGTCAACCAACCAGGCACTTGACGATTAGCCGTCATTCTATCAATTGTTAGTAGAGTTATTCCATTGCCCGTTTTGACCGATCTCTCATTTGCGCTTCTCTTAAGAAAGCTGCAATTCATAGCGTTCAGGAAGTTCGGAAACCTTTACACATTTCACAATTCAAAATTACGCGGAAACCGCATCTTGGTAAACCGTTATGAATTAATAATTGGTAATTGTTGTATGTAATTAGCCCCTTTTTAATTAATAATGTGAGAAAGGGTCTCGTAGGCGACTGACGAGATAAATCTATAAATTTATAACTGGAACGACTGTTACACAAACATAATCAACCTTGGACGTTAGTCTTAACCTGGTTCCATGCATGGTTCTAGTATTATATATACTTAATTATATATTATTATGGTTGCGTTAGCTATGTAGTTATTGACTAAGTAATCATTATTGTTGAATGATACAATCAATACATTTGAAATGAAACGAACATAAATTTGCGGACGTAAATAAATTTTTTGTCGATTGTTACGATTTAAATAAAATATCTTTTCAGAATGGCTTACGTCCTATTTCCTTGAAAGCCAACAATTCGTTTGTTCGGAAGGCTCATTTTCGGAGTGGGTTTATATTGTGACTGTTGTGCTAAAAGGCGGATTATTATATATTATAATGATTTCTGTGTTTGTCAATACAGCAGTTTATAATTTTGACTGTTCGCATCATTTGTGCACTAGTGATTTGCAGTTGGATGTTCGAAGCACATCACTAAATCTGCATAATACTATAAACAATCAAAATATAAACATAAATGATTCAAAGGTTGTGTCATTCACTTTTGTTTTCATCCTATTAAATCTTTAATAACACTTACGACGAGTAGTAGACTCTAAGCCAAGGCATATCTTAACAATTTGCCGCGGACTTTTTTGTGGAATTGCCATCTCATTGTCCAAAACAATTTAGGACTATTCTTAAACAGCACCGTGAGTTGGCACGTGGTGATAAAAGAAATCAGACCGAAATTCATTGTTGCTTTACAGTATCTCCATGTGAAGAAACATTTATCCTGTCCATTATTAACGACACGGATGTTTGTTAACCAGACCTGAAATAAAATCATCTCAACAAACTAGAGCACCTTTTTAACCGCCGTACGGATCCGTTATATTTTCAACCTTCGTAAGTTTGGCCTTCTTTCTCAATTTCGTATTTAACGTCAAAAAGGATTGCTCTAAAAAATTCTTTTTTTTTCTCATATATTGGATCTTCAACAATTAAACCTCTCTATGATATCTAAAGGAAAATTTCTTACATTTCCATTCTCGTATCTTGTTTATCTTTTAAACTAAAATCTGCACTTCTGTCACATAATAAAATCAGTTCTTCCGCTGTGCCTTACCTGAACAAATTAGAAAAGTGCACAGTATTCCTTCTTTCATTTAAATTCCTTCAAAAATCTTGTATTGAAGCACTATCGGAAGTAATGCTAATAGATTTCAGTCTACAGTAATTTTTAGTAATAAATACGGTGATAAAGGTATTAGTCTGCTCCTTGTAGAGGACGCAAGAATGAACAAAAGTAATATAATTTTGTATATTGGTTTACTGGGTCTAATTTGATATTTAAGAATAGAATTCACCTCCTTAATTTTCCTCCGCCTTTTCTATTTCACCCAGATCAACAGTTAATAGACTTTGAAATAACCTTATTATACCCGAATCATTATTTAACAGCCTAAACTAATTGAAATATAAAAAGGAAGTTAAGAAGTTTTTCACTTAAAATATCTACTTATTTAGATCTTATCCAATACAATCTTCTTATACAAAAACTATGAAATGATAATACTGTAAAATAGTCTCTTGTCCTATAGTGGAGCAAGAAAGGGGTTAATGATGACTGTAAAATGTCATATTACTTTTAGTGATTGTAGAAAATTCCTCGATGTTTAACCCCAAAGATATGCCGCAACAAAAAGTATGCTACGACACACCTCCATCTATTTCCGTCGTAAAACATTGGTGCTTTCTCTACATGTGTTCTCAGATTTCATTTACAACGTTAGTATACATGAGGCAATCAAACTCAGTCTTTAAAGTATTTTTTAATGACATCCCCATCATTCAGCCCTCAAATATCTAATGATGAAAGACATTTTAATATTGACTTATTCTTATCACAAACAACGTGTTTATCGCTCAAGAATACTAATTAAAATGCATTAAATGTTATATAGTTTATTCAAACAATGTTATGTCACTTTGAGGTTTATTAATCTGTGTCAAAGATCATTTGAGCTATCGGTGTAAAGAAGTTGAAATATGAAGCAATTTTAGTTACGCAGCGACATTGTGTGGTCTGTACATTCGTTCGTTGAATGTTCTGAGATAATGCCAGGTTCCTAATCGGTGAGTGAAAGTGAAGCTGCTCACTGAGAGTTTTTTTTGGCTGACGACTATAACAGTTCAAATTGATTATGCTGGATTAGGTAATCGTCATAACGTGAACTTCACATAACCGGTATGAATAATAAAGAATATAAAATTGTAGTTAATGAACATAGTATCTACGTGCAATAATTAATACGTAATTAGGAACACAAAAAATATATTACTCTAAATATGAGAATATAATAGGTATGTAAATAATGTACTGGAATTGGTTTTTTTTATTATATGTAAAACTTTACTGTTATTTAATTCAGAATATGTCGGTTATTAGTGTTACCTGCGTATCACGATTTTTAGACCGAAAACAAGGATAGTCTGTTAGGGCAAAATTTGTTTTATAGAAGTGTCTTCGGTGCTCAACTATGGACAATGTTCTATACCTTTTGACAAATATTAACCTCACTTACTTTATCATAGTCAAATACGAGTATTTGCAATACCACGTAAGAATTAAAATTCGATAATTTAAATTTTGAATAATAATAATAATAACGCTTTACATAGATATTTTCTACAAACATAATATATTCCGTATCACGTAACACTTTTAATCAGTTCGATTGACAAATTGAATAAACAATATACAATCTTGATAAGAAAAATATTTTGTTTCGAATTCAAAATTAGAAGGTCAGTGCAGTTGCATGCCATACTGCCACTCTTTGTAATTTACAAATTGATGTTGTAATTTGACTTTGCGAAACAGATTTGAGTTTTTTATTTCACAATGTGAAGATCACTGAATTTTCATAAGAGTATCTTATCATAGAAGTGAAAATTACAAATGTAAGAGTATTATTTATTAAACATAAAATATATTATCGAGACCTCAACCTCCTTTCGTTTTTGCCCATCGATGACTGGCTAAGGCCAAACTATGACTAGCTGCTTCATATAAACCGATGCAATATGTACGTATTGTAATTATGTTTCGTTCAGTCAGTTTTAAGAGTTCACAATGCCAGGAAGAAAGTTTGTACATCATACACCTTGAATGCTTCTTGGACCTAACAAAATTACGTATTACGATTAACGTTCAATACTTCGTATTATTAATTTACTTTTCTTTGTTACCGACATTATTTCTTTTGAATAAAAAAAAACTATTTTGTCTTTACCCGTCTTTATAAAAAGTACCTATTTCCAAATGTTTTTGGTGCTCATACTTATCAATCGCTCGTCTTACTAATGACAAAAATAATACAAAAATCGATTGCCAAAACAGTAAAGAAATATGTATTGCACTTGTTTGCTTTTGCCTCATTATATAAAAATAAGTAGATAAGTATCTCAAAGATTTTGCACCTACCCATATTATTAAATATATTTTAATCAAAATGCAGCAATCGTAAACTATAGAAATTTATGTAAATATTATTAATGAGCTATTTTGGTCTAGAACCCTAAACTCCATGCGTTTTGTCGCGTCTGATAAAAAAGCTATGAACATTTTTATTGTACTTTCTTTTATAGAATTTTATTGATAATTTATGAACACAAAATGATTTTGAGAATAAAGATTCATTGAGTGAAAAAATTGGTACGGCGTTTTTTATTACCTTCAGAAATAAAAAAATAGTAACAAAAGCTTTAAGTAGTCAAATATCAAATATAATTAAATAAAAAATCTATCTATAGAGGGTTTCACAACTAACAGATATTATGTGACTAGGTCAAACAATGCAGTTGCCAAGATTCATACTTTGGGCCTTATTTGACTTCAAAATTAACGTTTTTAGAACTTCTTTCAACAAAGCGAACTGCTCAAGCTTCTTTTGAAGTGGCAGAAGCAAAATAATTAAGAGCGGTCTATTCGAATGTCATGGCGCCTTATAGCATATGGAATACCAATGGAAATGTCCATGCTGCACATAATTTTCTAGATTGGTAAAAAAATCTTTAATTTTAACTTGACTTTGTTCTTTATATGAGTATTAGTATTTTACAAAAAAGATCTCCCACCAGACTAGAAAAGTATCGTACATTTTTTTTTTATAAATTAAAATACACGTGTTCCATTTTACAAAAAGAAATGAACAGATTAATTTAAGCTTTGAATTTTATATAAAATTATGAGTACTCATTATTTTTTTGGATTTGTTATCTGTGCCGATTAAAGTTAGTTAACTGGCAATGAATATTTAACGGCAATGTTCTGTCTGTGGCGTGAGCTGTAAAGTCACTTCTTTCTTTTCATATTTCATTGGTCTAATAGTTACTCCCTTTATACTTACCTGACTTGCAAATAAAATGGCTGATAATAAGTTATATGAAATATTAGGAGTTTCTAGAAGTGCTAGTGATTCGGAGATCAAAAGGGTAAGCAAAGAAAAGTCTCATAGCAATCGAACTTATTGTTCATGCGTGGTTGTTTCAGATTAGTATATGTATAAAAGTAGGGTTATTTAACGATACTGATAGCAAATTATATTAAACTCATTTCAGAGCTATCACAAATTGGCTAAAGAATTTCATCCAGACAAGAATCCTGCTGCGGGTGATAGATTCAAGGAAATAAGTTACGCATACGAAGTATTATCGGACCCAAAGAAAAGACAAATGTACGACAGATTTGGCATGAAAGGCTTACAAGAGGGAGGACAGGGTGGAAGTCCGAATGACGATTTGTTAAGTCACGTCATTGGTGGATTCTTCGGTTTGAGTGGACGACCTCGTCGCGGTCGCGGAGAGGATGCCGTACATCCATTGAAAGTAAGTTTAGAAGACATGTACGTGGGTAAAACGGCCAAACTGCAACTAAGCAAAAATGTAGTTTGTGGTCCATGCAAAGGACTCGGTGGTAAGCCCGGCTCAGTTGTATGCTGCAGGGATTGTCATGGGCAGGGTGTGAAAATATCTTATCAACAGCTTGCTCAAAACATGACTCGTCAGTTTCAAAGTCGCTGTCCCACTTGTCATGGAGCTGGTGAGACCATTAGTGAGAAGGACAAATGTCCTAAGTGTAAGGGCAAGAAAGTTGTGACTGAAGCTAAAATATTAGAAGTGCATGTGGAAAAGGGTATGCGTGAGAACCAAAAGATTGTTTTTCGGGATGAAGGTGATCAATTGCCAGACAAGGTGCCTGGTGATGTGATTATTGTGCTCCAGCAAAAGCCACATGAGTTATTTCAGAGAATTGGTGATGACCTTATCATAAAGCATGATTTGACTCTAACTGAAGCTTTGTGTGGCTTTGAATTTGTTATTAAACATTTGGATGGACGTGATCTGCTGATCAGACAGAATCCAGGTGAGGTGATTAAACCTGGAGATTTAAAAGGAGTTCAAGGTGAGGGGATGCCTATATATAAAAATCCCTTTGAAAAGGGAAATCTGTATGTTAAATTTAATATAACATTCCCCGAAAACAACTTTGCTACGGAGGAACAGATGAAGCAAATTGAAAACATATTACCCCCACGTCCTGCTTTCGTGATGCCAACCGGTGATGATGTGGAGGAAGTTAACTTTGTGGAATACACAGCCTCTGAGCGAGGACGTGGCCGAGAAGAGGCCTATGCCAGTGATGACGAAGATCAGATGCACGGTGTGCCAGGAGTTCAATGCGCTCATCAATAGATCAATTGCTATCATGTTTACGAATGACTCAGACCTCTCATGGTGTAATTTTATCATAAATTTGCTAATCTAGTATCACCGCTCATTCTCTGAAAGCTAGACCCTCGTAGTTTCTCAAGTGTTCAATTTTAACTGCTGACTGTTGATTATCTTCAGTACATTATGTACATGTCATTGTATGACACTAGATATTCCTTCTGTCTACTTGTGATACATCTAATTGCCCTGAAGAAGAATTGATTTTACCTAAAGTACAATTGTTTGTTATTGTATATTTGGTAATTTTTTAGCCGTTGGCACAGAATTAGTTTATGAAGACATCAAAATGTGCCAACCTAAATATATATTATTATCCTAATCAGTGTTTCAGTTACATACATGTTTTTACTTTGGGCTGATGTTCAAAGGATAGAGAGGATGCTAGTAAATTTAAAGGTCATATCTAATTCATTCCATTATTTGAGATGTAGTTATATAGCTACTGCTGCATTGTTTTATTGGTGGTTTGTAGAATATCTACATTTTTGAATAGAGGACATAAGGCATTGTAAGTTATGGGTTTATATATGACTGTGTGAAAAATTGTTCCCAGGAACACTATATTAAAACAATGTGCTTTTTTAAACATAAGGTTTATTTTATTTAGCTTATATCTATATTTGTATGTAAAATCGACACTGTATACCAATCGATAGTAGTAATTAAATTTCTTCACATAGCAGTTATTCTTTTACAACCTGAACCTTGGGGGTAATGATAAAAGATATTTTAATTACACTTGACGTGTCAATGATTTCTACGGATTCATTGACCTTAATCATTTTATTTGGAGACGGATTTCTAATGAATATTTTTTTCTTAATCACATAAGATTTAGGAAATAGAAGCTAAGTGAAATTACAATTCTTTCACCTCTGAAACTGATTGTATTGATTCACAATACTTTTCAAAATCCTTTTGACTTCTGCACAGGACATTTAAATTAATATTTGTCAAACCTAATTTACGGAGCTTATTTAATCTCGTCATGACAGTGTTCTGTGAGGCCGATAAGACCCGAGGTTTTTTTGCAATGTCTTCTACTTCAAATCCTTCGTTTATTAGAAAATCAAGGAACTTTTTTACCTGAAATACAAGAGATTGTTTTAAATCACAAGCTCATTTTAATTTACATATTATGTAACATTAAACTTGGTGAATTGTCGACAAAAGCATTGCAGAAGCAGTCCAGGGCCTCACATTCATCTCTCTATGAGTATTGCATAATATACATTAATAACAAGTAAATATATAATAAACTATACATAAAAATGTTTTACCTTTGGGGCACGTATTATTTTTAATGCTGGTACAGTGAAGTACATGTTCTCGATTGCTTCAGGGGTTGTGTTAAGTCGTTTAGCTAGATAGTTCTTTGTGGATTTTATATCACCGAGGATAGTTTTTGTTTCCTGTGAAATACTTATAGACCTGGAAATGAAATTGGTTTTAAATATTAGATTAATGTCCTATTACATTGTTTAATATGAACAATATAATTTCTTTTCTGCATCATATTGTTTTATTACCTTGCCAATATACTCTCTGAACATCTCACCATCCATGGATATAAATTGTCTACACCTGTACTCTGGACATAAAGTAGGCGCTCCTTTATTTTTTTATGGTCATACTTGAGCACCCATAAATCTCTCAAGATGCGGTGCTCGGACACACCCATATCTGTGGAAATAATGAATATTGGTCACAGACATTTTGCTGCCTCCGAATCCCATATTCCAGTATACCCATAGACCTACACCATTCTGATGGTAATAAATTGTTTTAACAGGAAATACTTCACAATACAAATTGATGTCACAGTGGTATTCCCGTGGTCAAACTGTACACCTGTTCTATGAATTTCTTCATATATGTAGTATTCCATATCTAACAAATAATACATAAGATAAAAAGTAGTAACACATAAGTCTGCAAATTTATATATCATACTATAATATACAATACAATCGTCATTAAAGATGTATGTCAAACATGCCTCTTACCTAACAACGTCTTTAAGGAATTTTCAAGCCAATCAAATTCTAAACCATAAATAAAAGTTCTTCTAGCCAACAATTGAGACAGATGTGACGGGGTACACTGGAATGAAGCCAAACATACATTACACAATGCATACTTATAGAAATAATTAGTATTAATATTGCATGGATTATAATATATTATATTATTATTTATTACCTATAATATTCCATGATTTTATAATATTATTATTATCTATAGGATAAACAATTGGCTG
Source organism: Oxynetra stangelandi (assembly GCA_018239345.1). Lineage (NCBI taxonomy): Eukaryota > Metazoa > Arthropoda > Insecta > Lepidoptera > Hesperiidae > Oxynetra > Oxynetra stangelandi. Next base: position 18,076 of record DVPR01000030.1, read on the forward strand.
TTAATCTGACATTGTAGAAAACAAGCAATCTGTAAAACAAAACAATGCCAGGCACGGCACAGTTAGCTCTTGCAGTAGGTGAGTGCATATCGCCTGTATAGTCTGTATTGTTACTAATTATTCCACACTTGATTTCAAAATATTTCTTGCCTTTATAGCTGATAGATATTTATCAAAGGAGCTGTAATACTTCAGACAGACAGGTTCATCACTAAACCATATCTCCAGCAACTTATACTAGCAGGTGATATATACTCTACACCATTTTCAGTTAGAAGAAATATGTGGCCAAAAATACAGCAGATTTAAATTTACCTTAAGTCGTTCCGCAATATAATACAATCTGTTGTCGCAATTACCACATTCTACATCTTTCTTTGTAACTTTATAGATGTGTACCAAAGATTTAATTGAAAGCTTATAAAATGGTGAAGCATCTTCATCACATTTGAAATTCAATTGCGATATTATGGCAGCCTTTGATTTGTCATATGCAGAACTTTTACCTGAGATTATAAAATTTAATTTAACTTAGTTCTTAAAATAGAAGTAATAGAGCTGAAATAGGTTGATACAAATATTAAAACAAGTACTGACAGACTAAGGCAGGGCAGAAGAGTAGCCCGTGTCTCTATGCTCCCTTGATCAAGTCCTAAACACAGATTTCAAAACAAAGCTTTCCGTCCATGCTTGAATGAAAGTTTGACAACATTCATATTTTATAATGGCTAGCTACATATTATCTGAGAACAAAAAGTACTTATTACTTGTTTTCGATAACTTTTTTATATTTTGCTCATACATATCCATATGCTATATATCTTTATTTAAGTCTAATTTAAATTTTACTTGCTCTTTTTTAGTTAATATCTGTGAATAAAAAGCTTGTTAAATTACAGTAACATTTTAAACCAGGGGCCTCATTCTGTTTTGACGGTCCGGGCCACTGCCATCCTTAGTAAACCACTGAGAACAGGTAAACATTTGTAATCCCTTCTTAACCGTAATAAAAAAAAATTAACAAAAGTACCATCGGCATTAACACCATTGCTCTTGTTGCATAAAACAAATGGTTTATTACAGTTGACTGATATAAACTTGTAGAACTGCAACTGAGCATTATATTCACGTATCTCAACTGGCGTTTTAAATTTTACATTTCGAATTCGTAAAATAGTGCATGGTGCTATAAATTTAAATAATTTAAACATTTAGTTGTTTTACTAATCATTGAACTATAATCAAATTATTAAAATTAATAATTTAAACAATAAACAAGAACAGTTCTCACTTGTGCTCTGCCTTATATTATTAAATGAATAATATTATTATGAATTAATGATAAGTGTGTCATTCAAAATGTCAGTGTCGGGTTGACAGACTTGATTTTAATGACTTAAATTTAAATTCGTGCGCACACTATCGACAACATTACATACTTATCATTTTAGGTTTTCCGCTAAATTAATGCAAAATATCACATCATCTAAAATCTTAGATTTATACTATAACAAAATTCTGATGTAATTTATATCATAGAACATGATATTTACTGCTCTTGCTGGATAATTTTTGAAATAAGTAAAAACTCATGGAAAATTTTATATAACCCTTAGGAAAGCAGTTAACAAGGATGTAATTTTTTAATTAATATTGTACTCTATGATTACAAACCATGGAAATAATACTCATATTTAAAAAAAAATTACTTGGTTCAAAACTTTATAATGCCAATGTGAAATAACTTGTCAGAAGTGTAAAGTGTGAAGTGTCGTTTTTGTTCTGCATTCGATTTGTTATGTTTTGCATAGGTATGTAAATGTGACTGAAATATGATTTATAGTAATATTTTGTTGGGTTATATTTACCAACTTTTTCTTTTTAATTCGTCATTACTTTTACTATATAATTTATTTTGTTACATTTTTGTTGCAGTTTCGAAAATCATTTTAATGTACTTAATGGGAAAGCAAGTATTTTTTTAATTTAATACTTATTTACAACAATTTTTAGAGGGTTTATTTGTAAGTGATTGAATAACTTTTCATTTTATCCTATTCAGACATAAAGAATGGAGAAAAATTGCAAAAAGAGAACGAAGAAGAAGGGTTCGAGTGAAGAAAGCAATAGAAAAAGGTACTCTTACTTATTTTCATTATCACAATTAGGACGCTGGACGCTTGACGCGGGCTTCTCTTAATTAGCCGGCTATATCTGTCGTTGAACGGATATTGATTGGAGATGAGTGCTGGAGTAGACACAGGTACTTACAAGTATAGTGTAGGGCATCCTCCTCCTTGATAGATGATCTGAACTGATGATTTTTGTAAGGTTGCAGACGGATGTAGCAATCCGAGATATGATGTGATGATGCACATTAGAGGAAGCATATGTGCAGCAGTAAGTACAGAAATGCGGATAATTGATTGTTTGATATATTCTTAATTATTTCAGATTCTGCGGATGTTTGTGAGTTAGCCGACTTAGAAGAATGGCAAAGGATCCAAATGAATCAAGAGGATCAGGAAATACTTGAAATTGAAAAGCAGAATAATATAGAAAATGATAAATGGTTAAAAGCTGAACAAATATCCATAAAGCAGTGGCAGCTGCTTCAGGAAAAGAGAGAAATGATTCATCGAAAACAAATTGAACAAGAGAAAAAAATTAAATTAGTAAGGTTTTATAAATTAATATCTATGAATACTTAATATTTTACTGGTGAAATATAAATAGCATAAGTAAAGTGATTTAATTGTTACACTTCAAATATTTCTAATAATAAAAATATTATAAATTGTAATGTTTTCAACAGGAATGGGAACAAGAGAAACAAAGACAAAAGGAACAGGCACAAAGA
>DVPR01000031.1:0-20872 GCA_018239345.1 Oxynetra stangelandi
ATAGCTCAATGTCTCTGTAAAAGTGGATTTACCGGTGATCCGACATCTCTCAGCGGCTGTCAGGATATCAATGAATGCGACGGAAATCCTTGTGCTACGGGTGCAGTTTGTAAAAATTTACCCGGACAATTTCAATGCGAATGCCCTGGAAGTTTTAGCGGCGATCCATACATCGATGGTTGTGTGGGAAACAAAAAGCCAAGTGAATGCAGTGACATTAATCCATGTCCACAAGGCGAACAATGTATTCTGCATGACGGCGAAAACGTTTGTATATGCTCTCAAGGATTTGCTCGTAACAAAGAGACTGGTTTATGTGAAGATGTCAACGAGTGTATTCAACACGGACGCACTCCATGTGGCCTTAATGCGATCTGTAAAAACTTACCCGGCAGTTATGAATGCAAGTGTCCACCTGAGTATGGAGGGAACCCTTACAACCTTTGTGAAATATGTAGTGATATAAGTTGCCAGTGCCAGCCACCGTATAAGGTTGTTGATGGCAACTGTGTACTCTCAGGTTGCACGAAGGATAACAAATGCGGAAATGGAGCTGAATGTATTGTTATATCTGATGGAGTTAGTTACTGCGCTTGTCCTCCCGGTTATTCACAAACTATCGATGGTGCATGCGAAGATATCAATGAATGTGCATCCGGACAACCCGTTTGTGGTTTTGGCGCCGAATGTATTAACACTCCTGGATCGTTTACCTGTAAATGTCCACCGGGCTACGGCCAAGATCCTATTTCTGGACAGTGCAGTTTGAATCAGAAACGTTGCATAAGCGACTCGGATTGTTTTGCTAATGAAAAATGTATACAACCAGGTAAATGTGTTTGTCCGCCGCCATTCTACTTAGATGTGACAGATGGACAAAAATGTAAAAGTCCATGTGAGAGGTTCGTTTGCGGTATTAACGCTAAATGTACCCCAAGCGATCCACCAAAGTGTATGTGCATGTCCGGGTATGAAGGAGATGCATATACCGGATGTACTAATAGAAATGAGTGTCACAGCGCTCCTTGTGCGTATGGAGCTATATGTCATGACCAGCAAGGCGGCTATCAGTGTGTTTGTCCGCAAAATATGATAGGGGACCCTTATAAAACAGGCTGTAAGTATTCATATGGTATATAATTTAGTACCCATTTTTATGAATGTTATTTTGATATCCTTATATTATTGATGCCGTTATTATAATTTTAGGCTCCATTGAAGAAGGGCCTTCACAGAAACAGTTATGCAATCAAGACAGTGACTGTCCTAATAATCTCGCTTGTTTAAATCGCGCTTGTGTGTCTCCATGTTCCACTGTTTCATGCGGGCCTAACGCTTTCTGTGAAGTCAGCGATCATGCTGCGTGGTGTCGTTGCAATCCAGGATATACTAAACCTGAGGGAGGAAAGTGCATTTCTGGTAAGAGAAAAGTTTTTTTGAAATAATAATTTAAATTAAAATGTAACCAGAATAATTTGTTCATAGATCAACATCCTAAGCGCTAGTAGTCTTAAAATAATTGCGGATCGTTAACTATGTCAGGTTGAATAGCTATTAATGTTTCTTACTATTCGATAGGTGATAGCTAGTGGCAGTATCACGTAAAGTTCTGTATGTCCGAGGGCACAGGTCTAATAATAATAATAAAGCTACTGCGATGTAGTAAGCACTCTTTGCTATCGTTAGATCACAGTCCTTCGACCATGTTGGAGTTTTAGGGAGCTCAACAATTTTCAAATCGACGGGGTAGGTTCTATTTTCGTTATTTATAAAGTACATAATGTTTTCTGTTGTTTTTAAGGGTGTGACAATTACTCGTGCGCTCAGGCTGCGCAATGTATAATATCGAAAACCGGACCAACTTGTGTTTGCCCTGAAGGGATGGTAGGAAATCCATTCCCCGGCGGAGCGTGCATTCGAGATGTATGTGGCCCAGGACTGCCTTGTGAGAACCCACTCACCTGCATCGCAGGTCGCTGTCGCCAACGTTGCGAAGGAGTTGTATGTGGCATTGGAGCATCATGCAATGAGGATAGCGGTCGTTGTGTTTGTAATGCATTTTTCGTTGGAAATCCCGATTTGTTATGTATGCCACGTAAGTATATGATTCACGTAACTCTTTATTTAAATTAGTTCATACAATTTTGTACCTTATATCCCTTATAAATATATCATAATTATTATTATGTTTGTTACAGCTGTAGCCCCACCGATTTGTGAACCAGGCTGCGTCAAAAACGCGCATTGCATTTATGGCCAAATTAATACCTGTAAATGTGACAAAGGCTACACTGGCAATCCTTATTCCAAATGCTTACCGCGAAGACAAATAACTTGTGCCACAACCTCTTGTGGAGCGAATGCTGTTTGCCAACAAACTAAATCTCACGTGGAATGCTTGTGCCCTCCAGGGTACATTGGAAATCCAAATTTGCAGTGTATAGACATTGACGAGTGCAGTTCAAGGCCCTGTGCAGAAAACGCGATATGCATAAACACTCCTGGCAGTTTTAGTTGTATTTGCAAAAGCCGATATGTCGGTAATCCGTACGAGCTGTGTACCCAAATATCAGTTGCTAAATGCGCCGACGGAAATATTTGTACCTGTTCTCATAACACTACTTGCCCGGACGGCTTTGTTTGTGAAAGGTCCAGATGCGTAGATACTTGTAAAACTATGATGTGCGGTCCTAAATCAATATGTACAGAAGGAAGATGTGTATGCATTCCCGGATACGCTGGCGATCCTAATGATTTGTCACAAGGTTGCAGTCTTGACAATAAATGCGTAATTGATGGTGATTGTAAAGATTCAGAGATTTGTTTCCAAATAAGTAAATCAACACGTAAATGTGTAGATTCATGCAGTAAGGTTCAATGTGGACCAAATTCATTATGTGTTAGTGCTAATCATCAAGCACATTGTATCTGTACGGAAGGCTATGTAGGCAAACCAAGTGACGTTAAATCAGGATGCCACTTAGTACCGAAGGAACCTAATGAAGTTGAATGTAACGTTAATAGTGATTGCGCTGAACCGCAGATATGTATTGCAATCGACGGATCGACTAACAGATGTCTTGATTTATGTTCTACTATAGCCTGTAGTGCAAATGAAATTTGTAGAGTTATGGACAATAGCGCTCGTTGTGATTGCAAAGATGGGTATCTATGGAATCCGGTCACCTCTGTATGTGAGCAACCTTCCACTCCTAACTGCAAAAATGATGAAGATTGTGATGACGATAGGTCTTGTCAAAAAGATGTTCTCAGGGTCAAAAAGTGTAGTGACACATGTTCAGTTTTTACATGCCCACAAAATTCTAAATGTGTTACAATAGATCATAAAAGTCAGTGTCAATGTTCGGAAGGATTTGGAGGCAATCCCAACGATCGTGACGGCTGCATAGCAATTAATAAAAATGAATGTACAGATGATGCGCAATGCAGAGAAAGTGAAGTATGTAAAAACCTCGGAAGTATTAAAAAATGTATACCGGCTTGCCAACAAGTCGTCTGCGGTCCAAATGCGTTATGTGTTACAAACAACCATGTGGCTCAATGCCAATGTCCGTCAGGTCCATTTACAGGAAATCCAAATGACCGAGAAAAAGGATGCAAATCAGTACCTTGTATTTATAATGCAGATTGTTTGCCACACGAGCTATGCAACCGAATGTCACATAAGTGTGTAAATGTATGCGATGAAACCTCATGTGGTGAAAATGCTGTGTGCATACCAGACAATCATAAAATTTCATGCCAATGTCCGACTGGATACAAACCGGATCCTATACCAGACGTAAACTGTAAAAAACTAGAAGTATGTGATCCTAATCCCTGTCATCCTACGGCCATATGTGAACCGAGACTTACCTCGTACAATTGTCGGTGCCCATCAGGCTATATTGGTGACCCGCATCTAGAAGGTTGTAAAAAACAAAGTCAATGTCCTAATGGAAATTCAGATTGTCCTGAAGAGTCCGTATGCGTAAATGGTAACTGTGTAAATCCATGCGATGATGCTTGTGGAATAAACTCATTATGCAAGATAGTCGATAGGAAGGCCGTTTGCTTGTGCCCAGAGGGCTATGAAAGTATAAAAGAACACAGAGGATGTAAAAAGAAACTTATAACCTGTGCAGATGAGTTAGACTGCGGTGGTGATATCTGTCATAATGGCCAGTGCTTCACAGCTTGTAAAAATTCAAGCCATTGTGATCCGGGAGACGTTTGCAATAAAAATTTCTGTATAACACAATGTAGTAAACACACACAGTGTAGTATTGGGCAAGCTTGTATAAGTGGCCAATGCTTGATTGGATGTAAAAGTAACGAAGATTGTTCCATTGAAGAAGCTTGTGTCAATAACAAATGTGTAAATCCTTGTCTGGCAACTAGAACCTGTGGCCCGAATGCCATTTGTTCTCGAATAAATCATAATACTGTATGCGAGTGCCCAATCGGGTTCGAAGGTACACCCACACCGCAACAAGGATGTGTCCGAAAACCGTCTTCTTGCATTAAAACTGCCGAATGTCCACCAGATCACATGTGTATTGGGTTTTTATGTCAAGTACCTTGCAAAGACAATGCCGGTTGCGCAATCGGCGAGACTTGTAGTGATAATAAATGTCACAAAATATGTCACTCGAGTAGTAACTGCCTTCATGGAGAACACTGCAGTTCAGGAATATGCATCCCTGGTTGTAAATCGGATTCTGACTGTCTTAACAATCAATTATGTCAATCAAGCGAATGTAATTGTGCACCTGGATTCGAATTCACAAATGATAAGTGTATTGACGTAGATGAATGTCTCTTTAATCCCTGTCATCCCTCTGCACAGTGTGTGAATACACTTGGATCCTTTAAATGCATTTGTTCCACTGGAGCCGTCGGTGACCCTTATAAGACTGGCTGTTTATTACCTAATCAGTGCAGGCGTGACAGTCAGTGTGAGGATTCTCTTGCATGTATAAGAGGAAAATGTTCCAATCCCTGTCAAACAAATGCATGTGGGTTGAACGCGATTTGCACGGTCAATAAACATAGAGTAACATGTACCTGTGAAAAAGGTAATCTGGGTGATCCTTTCGATAAAAAGATTGGCTGTTTTAAAGTCGAATGTGTAGATGACACAGACTGTGAAAGTGACAAATACTGCAATGATCGAATTAACAAATGTACAGGTAAATTTGTTTTCCGGTCGTTAGTCTATGTATCACCAAAATAATTAACTAATATCACTTACATGAATTAATTAAAAATATTTTAATATTTTTATCAACTTCATAATACAGTTGGGCTTTACTTTACAGATAAATGCGACGATTCTGTTTGCCAGGGAGGCATATGTAAGATCCAAGATCATAAGGCGTTGTGCACTTGTCCGGTAGGATTCGAGCTGACTAACGATCAATGTTACGATATCGATGAATGTTTAAAAGATCCTTGTCAATTAAATGCAAAGTGTTCAAATAGTCCCGGATCCTTCTCTTGCTATTGTGTGAATGGAACCATCTTAGATGTGAACACTGGAAGTTGCCGAATGCCAGGAGAATGTTCATCGGACAATGATTGCACTGAGAAGACAACGTGTTACGAAAACCGTTGTATCAATCCATGCAATAATTCACCCTGCGGTGAAAATGCTGTGTGTGTAGTTGACGACCATCATCCTGTTTGTGAATGTCCTCTGGACAGTCAAGGTGATCCTTATAAGAAATGTACAAAATATCAATGCATTAAAGACAGTGACTGTCCAACAGAAGAAGCTTGTGTAAATAACGAATGTAAAAATTCTTGTAACATTCCTCGTGCGTGCGGGCGAAATGCAGATTGTTCATCTAGAAATCATGTAGGGCATTGTTCTTGTTCACCGGGATACACTGGCGATCCTGTACTCGGTTGTGTGCCCCTGCAGTACTGCGCAGATGATTCAAGATGTTCGACTGGCACTAAATGCATAGACAATTTATGCGTTAGTAAGTGGCTTTGTTTTTTTTACAGTAACAGATTGTTGATTTAAATCGTTAGTGTGTTTGTGTTCATAAAAAAATGTTGTTTCAGGTGTATGTAAAAATTCAAGGGACTGCTTAAACGATCAAATTTGTATTCAAGATACGTGTAGGCTAACATGCATTTCCAACGATACCTGTCCAGAGTCATATTTTTGTTCGAATAGAATATGTACTAAAGAGTTGCAATGCAATACTAATAAGGACTGCTTAGACGATGAGGAATGTTCAACTGAAAATAATGGAATCCCACAATGTATAAAACTATGTGATCGTCACCCGTGTGGCAGAAATGCTATCTGTATTAGTAAATCACATCAACCGACATGTTCATGCAAGGTCGGATTCTTTGGAGATCCAATTCAGGGCTGCAAAAAGAAGGAGTGTGATAAGGACAATGACTGTACAGAGGATAAATTTTGTGACAATAATATGTGCAAAATTGCGTGCTTGGCTCAAAATGATTGTGGCGATAATTCGATTTGCTCATCTGAAAAGCATAAACATATATGCTACTGCCAGCCGGGCTATACAGGGAATCCAAAAGTAGGCTGTAAGGAAATAAATTGGTGTGAAAGTAATCCGTGTGGTAATGGAGCTGAATGCAAAAATACTCGAAACAAAGCAATTTGTACATGCCCACCAGAAACTGTCGGAAATCCTTATGATGAAGGCTGTCATAAAGCTCAGGAATGCAGATTCAATAGAGATTGTCCAATTGTTGCTCGCTGCACCGTTACTGATGGTGTAAGAAAATGCACTGGTATGGATCATTTAAATATTTAATTAGGAAATTGAAAAATATAAATTTAAAAGATTAAGAAACTAAGATTCGGCTTTTCATCAGTATCTAAACTTCGTTTATCGTTGTATTTTGTATTTGAAATTTGTTTTAGATGCATGTGAAAATTATAAGTGTGGACCAAATGCAGAGTGCGTAGCTGCAAGACATTCTGGACAATGCAAATGTATGCCAGGTTACGTAGGTAATGCTATGAGCGAAAAAGGTTGTCGTCTTCAAGAGGTCTCATGTAAAAGCAATACAGATTGCCAAAAAGAACAATACTGTCGTAAAGGAGTTTGTCAAGGTAGATGCGTAGTTTTATATATTTTTTACGTTCTATTTTGTTTTTCGTTATTATATAAATTAATGTTTTTCGTTTTATTCTTACGATTTTGTTAGAAACTAACTGATCAAAAATTTTATTCTTAGGTTTATGTCTCATTGATGAAGAATGCGATTCGAAGGAAAAATGTATTAATGGTCAGTGCGGAAACCCTTGCGAGTTAGAAAGGGCATGTGGATTGAATGCACTATGTAAATCAGAGAACCACGTAGTAATATGTAGTTGTCCCTATAGCTTTACTGGAAATCAGGATGTAGAGTGTGTTAGAGGTGAGTAGTTGTGACTGTATTTTTGTATTTAGTGATAAAGTTCTGATCGATCATTATTTTTATACATATCTTTTTACAGTTCCACGTTTATGCGGCGCTGCTGGAGAATGTGAGGATGGCCTTGCTTGTCAGGATTCCATGTGTGTACCGAGATGTAACGCTGATGAGGAATGTTCATTAAATGAGAGATGTTCAAAAGGAGTTTGCTTATGTATGTATTTGGTATTTAAATTAAACTTAGGATTTATAAACAGCTCGTTATATCGAAAATTTAATCCAACTTTTCATTATTTAAGTGACATGCCGAGTGGATAATGACTGCTTCCTTGGACACATATGTTTATCGAATAGCTGTCAATTTGGATGTAGACAAGACGAGGATTGTGGGCCCGATGAATTCTGCAAGAACAACTATTGTCAGAATCCTTGTGCCGCCGATATCAGCCCTTGCGGGCCGAACGCCCTGTGTGCAGTTGTGGATAGGAAAGCTTTATGTTCGTGTACTGATAGTTTGATACCAAACCCAACACCAAACGTCGGTTGCGTTCGTGCACCTTCTCTTTCTTGCCGAATGCATTCGGATTGTGACATTGGGTGGAGATGCGAAGACGACCGTTGTAGACCCGCATGTGGAATTGAGGGCACTGAGTGCCTGCAGGGTGAGCGATGTGATTCAGGGGTGTGCCGATATGCGTGCACTTCAGACGAACACTGCTCAGATGAAGAAGTATGTGACGGTAGAGTATGTGTCACAGGGTGTAGATCGAATTCGCATTGCTCGAACCAGCTTGCCTGTATATCTGGACAATGTGTTGATCCATGTACGAAATCTGCTGCTGGTGGCGCTAATGCCCTGGGCACAACGAAAGACCACAACTCTGTATGCACGTGCCCCAAAAATCTTGTTGGAGATCCGAAATTGGCATGCCGAAGGATAGCATCTCCATGTGACGCCAATAAAAGTTGTCCTGAAGGTTTTACTTGTTATGGAGACTCATGTTATCTGTCCTGCCGAAGGTATGTATGCAACATTTTTAGATGTAAACCTATAGACGACTTTTGTATGGCTTTCAATAATCGTATTCTTTTTTATTTTAGTGACGGTGTGTGCTTATTTAACGAGAAATGTATTCGTGGAATATGTAGGGCTGTATGTAACAGTGATGATACGTGTAACGAGGGGCATATATGTGAAAACAGAATATGCAAGCAGGGCTGTCGCGATGACAATGCGTGCGATAACAACCAGGCCTGTTTGAACGGACAGTGTAAAGGTAAAAAATATTAAAACACTTTGTATTTAAAATGAATTAACAGACATAAAAAGCAAAGTAATTTATTTAATTACATCTGTACAGATCCCTGCAAGGATGGTTCAAGTTGCGGTATATGCTCGGAGTGCACTGTACTCAACCATCGCGCACAGTGCAGTTGTTCCAGTAATTATACAGGGAACCCGCTTGTGGAATGTAAGAAAAAGCACATGCAGTGCGATGGATTCTGCCCGTGTGATGAAAGTGGGTACTGTATTTTACTTTGCGAGGTTAACAGTGATTGTAATTGCGGTGAGAAATGTTTTAATGGAGGCTGTAGAACACTGTGTTCCTCGCGAAATAAATGTCCCGAACGACAAATATGTATGCAGGGGAAATGTGTTCCCGGTTGTAATAATAACAGGGATTGCGGTGAAGACATGCTTTGCTCTTCAAAACTGTGCATACAAGCATGCCGAGAAAATACATGTGGGAAAAACGCTCTCTGCTTGGCGACACGACATCGGGCAATCTGCAGTTGTCCTAGCGGATTTTCTGGAGACGCGACCAAAGAATGCAAAGCTTACGAATGCTTAAAAGATGAAGACTGTACTCCTGATGAGAAATGTAATTCAGAGGGTAAATGCAAAAATGTTTGTGTTGGTGCGTGCGGCATAAACGCTATATGTAGGTCTATTAACAGGAGTCCACAATGTTCATGTCCCCCTAACTACGTGGGAAAGCCGAAGATTGAATGTTCTAAGCCGGCCGCTGGCAGTTGCTTACGCAATCCTTGCGGAATCAACGCTCGGTGTCGAGATCTGGATGACGGAAGCTATGAGTGCACTTGCCCACCGGGATGTGCTGGAAATCCACAACGGCAATGTTTCTGCGGCACGATGACTCCATGTGCACATAAAGCTTGTGGTACCAATGCTCAATGTCGTATAGGACCAAATGGAGAGCCTCATTGCTATTGTCCTCGTAATTATCCCAATGGTGATCCGAATATAGAATGTAAGTTATTAATAATATGCTTTAATAACTGTTTATTTTCAAACCTAGTTACTTATGAACTTAACTTTGTAGATGAACATAACTATGATGGTGAAATTAAGTTGAATTACATAAACAAGGATATCCAATTTATATTTTATATTCACTGTAATAATATTCAATAGAATTCTTTCAGTTTTTTACATGCAACATTTACTCATAACAGAATCTTTTGTGATTTATTTTAGGCGCTCTAGAACGTAGTGTAGTCGATTGTCGTACAACCGGTTGTGGCGTAAACGGGGAGTGTTTAAGGGAAGGTGCAGAGTTTGTGTGCCGATGTGTTCCTGGCACAGAAGGACAAGCAGATATAGAGTGTCATACCAGTAAGTGAAATGTATTTATTTATTTTATCATACTGTCTTTTCACATGTAAAAATGCACGAGAAAAGAGCTCTCTTACATGATTTCATAATTCATTGTCCCATTAGGAGAGTCGTGAGGAAATGACAATGAGTATGTTTTTATTGCGAATTTATTATATTGTTGAAATGTCACAAAAATATCACTACCTGTATATACATTGTAAAGCAATGTACAGTAACTGATTACATTAACGTACGTGTATGGCAAAGGATCATTTTGTCAGTCAAGTTGTAAAAGGGAAGTAGATTTTCACGACTTTAACATATTGCAAAAGAGTACAAAAATGTTATCCCCCTAATATTAATATATGATTAACATGTTTGTACTTTAAATTATAAATATTGACTTTAGTGGAAGCATTCTCACCGTTCGTGCTTGAATACAGTCAGTAACATTTTGTTCGGCTTCATGTACATATCGCTTGTATTATAATATAACGTTATATATCTCTGGTCATAAACTATCAGTTTCAAAAAGCATGCACTGTCTCGTGAGAAAGTTTCCTCTTGGCGGCTGAAGGTACAGCTCTTTCGACTCTGCTTTCTTCTTTCACATCTTCCTAGGTATCGAATGCACGAGTGACAAGGATTGTCCAGTGGACAAAGCGTGTTTGAGCTTGCACTGCGTTGACCCATGTACGGTGCGCGGCGTGTGCGGTGAAGACGCACTCTGCGTGTCCGTGATGCATCGCGCCCAATGCTCTTGTCCGCAATGCTACATCGGCCAACCAAGACTCTCTTGCCGACTCGATCCCACGTGTAAACCGACAGCTGACGCCAATGTGACCTTCACTTGTTCTGATACCAAGCCTTGCCCTTCCAAGTTGGCGTGCGACTTAAGCACGAACCAATGCAGAAATCCTTGCGTCGGCTACCAAAATTGTCGACGCAATCAGAAATGTGAAGTAAGAGATCACAAGCCCGTGTGTGTGTGTCGAAATGGATTTGCACTCAACGAGAAAGGAGAATTGACTTGCGCACCAGAACATGCAGAATGTACCAGAGACGAACAATGCTCATCCAATGCGGTCTGTCGTAATTCGAAATGCGTTAATCCTTGTTTAGCTTCAAGAGAACCAATGTGCCCTAAAGGAAAACAATGCGAGGTAGTGGAACATCGCGTCATGTGTGTTTGTGTCGAGGACTGTCATCCAACGGTATCCATATGTTTAAGAGATAACGGCTGCCCGCAAAATTTAGCGTGTAGAGATTTTCAATGCAAAGATCCCTGCAAGGGCGCATGTGGAGAAGCGCCATGTTCAGTGGAAGATCACCATCCTGTATGCAAGTTTTGTCCTAGTGGATTTATACATGACGAAAAACATGGCTGCATTAAAGGTAATTTTACCGTTCACAAAAAATTGAATATTAGCATACATTAGAATACATAATATTGTCGTCTTGAAAAGTCTTAATATTTTTCTTCATATTGCAGGAAATATTTTCTACTTTATGACTTGATGCGGCTCTCTTCTTGTTTCTTTCTTGTTTCTAGCATGTTTATAGACCTTTTTTCCACAGTTTGAAATCCTTCTAGAACAGGTAGATTTTATGCATGATATTTTTATATGTGTACAGAAGAATTCGTTTGCATTTAATCATTTTGGTGGTGGCTGCGCTTGGGTCCTTTACTTTTAATGCATTTAACGCCTCGATGCGTCATGACAAATGCAACAAAACTGCCACGAGACAGAGTTTGCAACATTTGATCTTAATGCCTTTTTACTATATTCATTATATTGCCTTCGGTCTGTATGCGTATTTATAAATTTTTGTTTGCGATTATTTTATTATAGCACGAAATTGCAAAAAAGTACGTAGATTCGCCTGAATATTTTAAATATATTCTTATATGTGTATATAAAAAAATAATGTAGTGTTGAATTGTATAGAATGCACGGAGTGAAGAGGATTAGAATCTTTTTTGCTTGTACACTTTCACTTCTACTGAATTCAATGCTACTAGCATCATGCGACGTATTACGGTCTGTGTTATATTGTACAAAGTATCTTATTTCTTTTTTCATAAAACTCAGTGTTTACACTCATGTATGAAATTACTAGATTTGAAATATTAATAGTTGTTCAGAAGCACCTTATTGTACATCGATAAATGGGCAATAAAGTAATATATGCCGTTGGATGTATCAGCGTTAGAATGCAACGCGCATGAGCAGTGTGCGTCGGGGCTGGCCTGCGTGAGCGGGCGCTGCGCGGACCCATGCGTGAACGGGGGGCCCTGCGGAGCTGGCCAGTCGTGCGCGGTTCTCAACCACCAACCAGTGTGCTCGAAAGGTTCGTTAGTAAAATACCATTTTTATAATAATAACTTCGGACTCCTTATTTTGAGTTTGCGCGCTTAAATGTTCTGTTCTTTTGTGGACTGTCCGCAAGCTAATATACACTATTTCGGTCTTAAAAGTACGGAAGCATAGTTAACAAGTTAAAACAGCATCGTGGTCATAATATACGACCACTTCGACCATCGAGCAGGTGGCGTGAAGCTCGTAGACTTCAATTCTGGTATAATAAATACAGAACGAATCTCGTACATTATGTTAAGGAAATGAATGTATTTAACTAATTAAATCGCAAGGATAGGTGTTGTTAGAAACGAAATACTAACTGTGCTTTGCAGGTGCTCAACTGTGTGTTCTTTTGTTTTTAGTTTGCCAGTGTCAAACGTCTTCGGATTGCGCCCGTTATCCAAACACGCAATGCGATGGATGCGCCTGTGTTCACGGTAAGACATACACATTTACTATTTCATTTATATATCTGTAAGTGAAAAACGTATTAAGGTTTGAATGGGTTTAATCTACGTGAATCCGGTCCGTAAATTTGATTCGTCTATGAAAATATCGCGTTTCTTAAGTCATTTTCTGTTTGGGTGCGAAATTATTGGTAACTGGGTTCCGGTAAATGTGATGCCAATTCAACACTGTAGCGGTTTTACATATTTGTTGCCAGTACGCCATTTGAATTTTGCCGCCCCTAACTACCCCTACAAACTCCTTCATTTGTGTGTCGACCTAATAACATTTTAGGTCTATAAAGACTGTAAGACAAAAAAAGGTTCACCCCCAAATTTACTGCCTAATTGGCTTTGACCTATTGTTGGTAAATCCGCCTGTGGTTAAACATCAGCCCAAAGTGGTATTAAAATACGTGGCCTTTCAATTAGAAGTATGAGATTATTTCAGTTAAAAACAAACAGCAATGATGTCGTTGATTAATTTGCGTGAAGGTATTTTTTAATTAATTGACTTGTAACATATAATTTTCCCCCCTTTCACTAAAGGTAATAAGCCAACTGCAAACTGTGCTCATTGTCGACCTGGAGTGCCTTGCGATCCATTTTCTGGTGCATGCATGGAAAGTGAGTATTACATTAAATATCATTTTACGCTAGTTAAAATTATTTACTTAATAATAAATCTTAACTTGGCTAATTTTATTAAATTACGTACCTGTGTTTGTCTAACAACAACGTGAAGATGAACAAACGGTCTACGTTGGAACTGTTCTTTTACTTATAATATAATTTCCATGTTTAAAAACCCGCAGACTCCTACTTTATTGCTGGCTGGTCTGCATCTAATATGTTTGTGAATAGCAAAACTAACTCCAAATGAACTGGTTGTTGCTATATTTTTTTAAGCGTACAAATTTGTCCGATAAAACACCACAAAGTACTGGTAAATATTAATTCGGCAGACCCGACCGATATTTGTGTAGACTTAGTAACAGAGGACCTGTTTTATTATTTCTGTTTTTTCTTCAGTAGCAAGCGTTCTAGGCTTTTTGGGATAAGTTTTGAAACTTAATCACTACGTTATGACTATTCCCAAGGTCAAAAACACTATACATAAAATCAATTTGCTTCTAAAAACTTGCATGCACCCTTATATCTTCTTATCTTTCTATTATCTTTGAGAGGTAACAAACGAGTACTTGATCCTTCATCTCTTCACTTCTACAACTGTTCTCATTGATATTAATTGTAAGCTTTGAAAACGTTTTAAGATATATTATAAATTTCTGCATGTTTTAGATGTACGAGTATTCTTAAAAAACGAATATGTAGTAGTCGTTGTGAAATTAAATAGTTATAATTTATTAACCATTCTCTTATTATATTCCTATTAACAGATGAAGGACCTAAAAATATTTCATTAACCGAAACATACTCCAACACGACTAAATCTGCACCGACAACAGGTATTGAAGAAATTACTGACTATGACTCGACTACACATACATATACAATTGATAGTTACATCACAGATAATTTTAGTGAAGGCACAGCTTCTACGGAACTAGGAAATACTGTAGAAATTTCTACCGTTACTTCAAATGCAAATATATTTAATGTAGTAAATACTGATAAGTCAACTACCAATAAATACGAAACTGATCAAGGAATCGCAACATCACAAAGTTCGACTTCTTTAGATAAGATGAATACTATAGAAACTGCGACGAGTACTTCTTTGATGAAAAACGACGGTACAAACAATAATAATGTTAATGATAAAAAACTCAGTGAGCCAACATTAGATACTTATGAACTCGTGCCGAGCAGTAGCACTATTCATTCTGAAAGCACGGTTAAGCCTATGTTGAAACGGACGGAAACAAGTGGTTCACAAAAACAAGTTAATGACAATAAAAGTGTTAAAGCAGCAGAAAATCAAAGAAAATTACATAATAACTTCACAAAAATACATTTTGAACAACTGCCAGAAAATGACAAAAATAAATCGCAGCATTCAAGCACTTTGCATACTGACATATCGTCTAAATCTACTGAAACTTATGTTGATATTGGCACAACACCTAACCCACATCTAACTGAAGAGGAATCATTCGCAAGTACGCTGAAGGAAAATACTGAAACAACTCATTCAATACTGGATGTGAATACGCAAACAACAGAAATAATTAACCTTACTTCAAGCTATTTATCAATGCAAACTGATGCATATACGACAAGCCAATCTGAGACAGCAGAAAACGCTTTATTTAAAGAATATCAAAGTAGTGAAATGGAACCTACTTCAACATTCGCAGACTTACGAAAAGAAACTACATATTCTGACTATACAACAACTTTGGGTACAACTGATTATTATTTAAGTCATCCAGAATACACGAATGTAGTAGATATTAGTATGTCTTCCAAGTATGTCACTAAGTATCCACCATATGCTACAAAAACAACTAAACATTTAATATCTACAAGCACTGAGCAGACTACATACCCAGAACGAGGAGACATTCCAAAAGGTATTAGCAAAACTGATAGAGAATATACAACTACATCAGAATTAATTAATGAATTGGCATATACAACGTCGTCAGAAATAACTACAGACGCTTCGCAATATACATCGAAGTCAACGCAAGGCAGTCTAGATGAGTATTTCTATAACACTGATAGCGAAGGCATTTTAGCTACAACAGAGTCAAAAAATACATATGACATTACAACACCTAAAATCAGTGATAAATATTCGACGATTAAAATCGGTGATTTAGAAATAAAGTACAATACAGATTTTATAGATAATTTGAATAAAGAAAGTGAATATTCCACAAAAGATATGAATACAACTCCAATGACTTCTGGTGAAGGAAAATTGAGCGATAAAAAAGTTGTAACTGTTAAAACAGAATCAACTGTTACATTAACTTCAGAAGTTACCGCGAGCACTGCTGCACATTCAATATTAATGGATGAAAAAAATATGACAAGGGAATTTGAAATGACTAATATAGTCCAAACAATTTCACCAGATATCGTTACTACGTCAAAAAATTTAGGTTTGGATATGACGACGTTGAAAAACATTGGAACAGATAGTTCAGGGACAACTGTTTCTAAGAACAATTTCTTAACCACTGAGGTTTCTAGTTCTAATACTGATTCAACAGAGCATGGTGATGTTTCAGAGTATAATGAAGATATTATTACTGAAAGGACAACGCTTAAAATTTATAATGAAATAACAACCGATACTACTCTATCCAGTGATAGCGATTTTAGCGATTATTCAATAATTCCATTATTACAAGTTACTGAACCACCTAAAGCTGAGACTGCCGATGTACATCAAACACAGCAACAGGAAACTGGCAAACACATCTCAATAACTAAAAAACCCAATATTTTAGACACCCAAGAATACAAAACAACCCCAAGAGCAGCTGACAATGATTCGGTCATTGGACTTATTGATATAAAATTGAATAAAGCATATACAGGTTTTACAGAATTCCCAGAGGTATCAGAAATAACTACTGAGTCTTTGAAAAGTAATGAATATAATAACACAAATGCTTCAACCTATGATACATTTACAGAAAATAGTATTTCAAAACAATCATCAAGAATCACTGAAGGAACAATTTATTTGGAAACAAAAGAAACAACAGAAGAAAGAGAGGTAACAAGTACTGAGCATATGCAATCCGTATCAGATAGAAGTAATGATATCATTTTAACTACTGGAGAAGTTCAAAACATGTTGACAACAAGTCCCGTTGATGTAGAAACAACACAGTTTACTTCAATATCTGAAGCAGCAACAAAAACTGCAGACAATGCTTATTCTACTACGGAATATATGACTTATCATACCGGTGTAACAGAAAACAATACATTTATAGAAATTGCGACTACAGAGAAAAACCCTACTTTTATTATTGATGAAAAAGATAATCCCACTAATACATTAAGTATTGAGTATACCCGTACAGCAGTAACACCAGATAGTTATTTTGAAAGGACAACTGACGACAGTGAAATAGATGAAGGAACTATAGAAAAAACAACAGTACAAAACCGCGTAACTGATAGTTCTTCGGTTAAAGAGGTTACAAGTTCAGAATATTCTTCAATATCAGATATAACAAATAGCCACAATAAACATTTTTCATCTCCTTATGACAGCAGTGTAACTACGATATATAGTGGGTCTATAACGCATACAACAATGTTACCTCTGACTACAGAATCTTCTGAAGCAAAGACCATTACTTCTACAGAAATTTTAACGAATAATAGAAAGACGACTGCAAACTTGGATTCGAAAACAATACCAAGCATTAAACAAAACGAAAATGAAGTCTTCGCAAAAGATGTTGTTCCAGAAAGTATTGTACACAAACTAACATCAGAAATAACTATGAAATATTTGAATGATATTACAACTGAAAGCAGTTACAGCGATTTAGCTACACCATTAACAGACTCAACTACAACCTCTTCTACACACATTCAATATTACGATAAGGCAGTTCCATCTAATGATGGAGAGTCAGTAACATCAGTAGAAAATGATTATACAGTTTCTACAGCAACTTATTTCAATAATAAAATACACGAAATTAATACTGAGGAGTATTCAAAATTATCTACAATACATGCTGAAAATACTTACGATGACATAAACACCGCAACTTACGGGACAAAACCAACTGATCAGTATATTCCTAATGACTTTGATAAAAAAACTACTGAAATTGTTATAAATAATAATACTTTCAGTACAATAGAAACCTCGTCAGATCCCATAGAAGTTACGAAGTCCGTATTGCATGATATACGACCAAACATTAACACTGTAACAGAAAGTTTAGCATTTGATGAAAAGACTGTGCAAACGAATTCCACTGACTCGGACATATTTACTCTACCAGTAACGGAAATAAACAGTACAACTGAAGACTCAGAAGGTAATCAAAATACGTATACAATAAGTCATACAACTTCTGAGAATCCTTATACTACATCAAAGAATAATGATCAGAATTCTGATAGTAATTTAGGAAATTTTGAGACAATATCTTCACAAATATTTACTTCAACTGAATACTTAAAAGAACCAGAGAGCAGTACAGAATATGAAAATGAATTAAATTCCATTTCGCCAAGTATATTTACTAGAACATATTCTCCAAAAGATGCATATTACGAGAGACACACGACAGAACGAACAACACTTACATTTACAGCAAATAATTTAGATGTATTAGATACCACAAAATCAGGCTCAAATGTTAACATCGTAAATGATATTTCAACATTTACGTTCACGACAACTCCGTCATTAGAAAAAGTACCAAATAAGTCTTCAATGGATACTAAATTTATTAGTACGTATGATGAATCCACTGATATAAAAGATGTTGCAGTAACCACCGAGCGCTTTTATGTTTCTACACACTCGGAAGCTAAAACAGATGATGTTGGTTCTGAATACACTGAAGATAATACAGTGCCTTCCACTGTAACTATCCAAAATAATAAGGCTGATTCTAAAAGCTCGAAACAAGACTACGACTTTGAGAATGTATTGAGTACACCCAGAGAAATTTTAATGCCGTACACTACAAGTCACGCAACGTCGCTGTCTAATACAGAATCTACATCTCCAGAAAGTGCTGAAGAATTAAATTGGTCAAGAGAAAATATAACCATAAGTACTGATCCTGATATAAGTACCGTTTCTTACACCAAGCCAGATACCGAGTTAGAATCAAAAACACAATTAAATTTTATCACTAAAACGGAAGAAGAAATTAATTTCAATGAGTCAACTACATCTATTTCATTAACAAATTTAAGCACATCGGATTTAAATACTTATGAAAATAAATACATATCTACCGAAGATAAAGTTAGCAATCAATTTAATTCTACACCCCCATATGATTCTTCTATAACGATTAGTTATTCAGATATTAACACTGGTTACACGTACGATACAATTGTTACTGATACGCTACCAAAAGAAACTCAGTATCAAACTACAACAATTAGTCAGACCTCTAACAAAAAAGATATTTTAGAATCTGTTGTAGATAAATTGTCAACGTCGGGGATTAGGGATACATATACAATAATATATAGCACAACGACGGAAGGCTCAAAAGCTGTAAACGATAATATAGATAGTTATTCAACTTTGACTGAGGATGATTTAAAGAATAGTCCTGTTACATCAGACTCAGCCATACAAAATTCCCAAACTAATGATAATTTTTCAAATATAATGACTAAGTCAACAATTACGGCTTCAGAAATAACGCTAACAACAGGTGATGGCGAAATTACTTATGAAAAAGAGAAAATAAATACCGAGAAGTCCTCAAGCCAAAATGTAAATGCTGTAACGAATAAGGCCTTTGAACCTTTTCATAAAGATCGCGATATAACTACTCCAATTAATCTCAATGAGGTAGATTTTGAAGATAATGCATTGACAAATACCATACCTCAATCTACGACAGAGAATATTCAAATAAAATTCACGTACAATACCTTCACTAATGTGCAAAGTACCAACACTGATAAAATTCCTAAGATAACTTTAAGTACACAAAAAACAACTCATGAAACTGAATTAACATCTAACATGGCAACGACCATCAAAAGCGTAGATTACAGTTCACTTCCAAATGGAGCACTTGACTCTACAACGGAAAATATTGTAGCAACGGTCACTCCCAATACTTTTACTAATGCACAAACTACGAACACTGATAGAATTCCTGATATAAGTTTAACTACACAGGAAATATCACATGAATCTAAATTAACACCTACTTCAACTACGATCGAAAGTATAGACAAAAATACATTGCCTAATAAAATAGTTCAACAGACGACAAGGAATAGTCCAGCAGAATTTACTTTCGATACTTTTACTAATGTGCAGAGCGACAAAAGTGATAAAAGTTCTGAGACAACTTTAAGTTCACTAGACATAACACATAAAACTGAATTTAACCCTAGCACTGCGACAGCAACAAAACCAGTAGATTACAGTACTCTGTCAGATAAAAAGGCTGAATATACGACAGAGAGTATCCTAGCAGACAGTGATAACAATACTATTACTAATGTGGAAAGTACCAACCCTGATAAAATTTCTGAAACAACCTTGAGTTTACAAGAATTAACGCATAAAAGTGAATTAAGAACTAGTACTGCAAAAACTGAAGATTACAATTCACTCTCGGATAAGGTTGTCAAATATACAACGGAGCAAATACCAGGCGAATTTAATTACAATACTTTTACTAATGTTCTTAGTACCAACACTGATACAATTTCCGTGACAACTTTAAATCCACGAGAATTAATGCAAAAAACTGAATTGAGCCCTAATACTAGAACCACAGCAGAAACATTAGATTTTTATAGTTCACTCTCGAATGAAGTAGTTAAATCTACAACAGATAATATTTTGTCACAATTCACATACAAAACTGTTACAAATTTGCAAAGTTTCAACAACAATGACATTTCTATAACAACTTTAAGTCCGCACGAAATACCGCATGAAACTGAATCAACCCCTAATACTGCAACTACAGGAGAAAGTGTAAATTATAGCTTATTGCCAAAGGAAGTATTTAAAAATACGACAGAGATTATTCTGGGACAATTCACATACGATACTGTTACAAATTTGGAAAGTAAAAATACTGAAAACATTTTAGAAACAACGTTAAGTCCGCACGAAATACCGCATGAAACTGAATCAACCCCTAATACTGCAACTACAGGAGAAACTGTAGATTACACTTTATTGCCAAAGGAAGTATTTAAAGATACGACAGAGACTATTCTAGGACAATTCACATACGACACTGTTACAAATTTGGAAAGTAAAACCACTGATAACATTTCTGGAACAACGTTAAGTCCGCACGAAATACCGCATGAAACTGAATCAACCCCTAATACTGCAACTACAGGAGAAACTGTAG
>DVPR01000032.1:0-20854 GCA_018239345.1 Oxynetra stangelandi
GTCCCTAGCGGGGTAGGCAGAGAGCACGGAGCGCCAAACATCTCTGTCCTTGCAAACCTGACGTACTTCGTCTACATATAATATAATGATGAGACTATTGAAATAATTTATACCTAATAAGTCCTTCTCATTTCGAAAAAGATAGCGTATAATTATGATTTTTACTGAATTATTTTAAGCGAAGTGAAATACTCAAAGATTAGAAAGACCAAATCCAGAGATGATTGATATTGAGAATTTGTAAATTTATATGTAATATGTAGAAAATTAACGGATTTTTTTTAACGTGCAGTTATTATTGGCTCTCTCATCGGCGCTAGGCGGTGGAGCCGCTCTCCTGCTGCTGACGGTCCCAGTAGGTCGCATTACTGTAACTTTTCCTCCTGCCGTGGAACTGTTGGTCACTTGCGATGGCAACCTGCGTCTGCAACAAATCCATGACTACCCGTGCAAGCCGATACATCCATATGCTTATAACATTAATTTAACGTAAGTTATATTAAAACTTTCGTCATATAAGCCAATTCTTGTGTTCCAAACTTGGTATATTAAATAAAGATCATGATAATACCTATTTATATGATGTCACATGTAAACTACCTTCATCTGTATTGACAATAGTGTTTGAATATATTAGAGAATTATGCCATCGTGTGGACCAGAAATGAAGGAAAACTTGATTATCTATTGGCATGCGCTTAGAATAAAGATTTTGATGTTACTTTTTCGCTTCGCAGCTTTTTAACATGCGGTTTTGTTTGTGAAGCGTCACAAGAGGTGTCCTCAGAAGAAATGAGTGTAATGACGCGCGCCCACTCGTATGGCGTACATCTGCAGTCACGTACGAACTCACAACGGCTCACCTACCGTCACACACTGGCCTCTCAATTTCCCACTAGAACAACAGGAAAGGACCAGAGCACTTCTCGAATCATGACAAATGATCCCTATTTCAATACAACAATATCAAGAATATCCAACCATGAAATATTTTTCCCAACACCTCAGTTGTATCAAATGGAATGTTTGACGAACGAAAATGGAACAATATGCTCTTTCGGAAGTAAAGAATTTGTAGGTGATTTAGATGAAACGATAAATGAAACGAGTTATCGTATGACTATAACAAATGACAATGAAGACGATACTACAAGTGTAAAAAATTACTGGGTCAATGGTATAACGGACGACAAAGTGACCACTTACGATAACAATTACTCGGCGTTCAATAATATGACGTGTGGAGATAATTTTCAACAGGTAATAGAAGAAGTAGTACCTACTCGTAATTATCATTTCATTGTCTCTTGTTCTAGATAAAGTAACAAAAAATATTTGCGATCGGAAATCATAGCGAAAGACACTAATAATCTATCGTGGGTGGTTAAATTATGATTTGTAGAGATAGTAATGATATTCATAGGGTATTGCTTGCAGACACGAGAGGGCGGCTTGGTGTGGGTGAAGGTGGGTTCAAGGCGGATTTCGCAATGCTCTGCGGCGTGCGCTGCGGTCACGTCTAGAAAGAGTGTTTGCGAGAATCATCAACAGCAAATTGAACTCGACCCGGGGTTTACATTTTGGACTTATTTAGCAGTGAGTTAGGTTTTTAAACAACTTATTTGTTAATATCATGTTACTTTTCAAGCTGCATTAGTATATGTAATAATTAACCTATTGAAGATACTTATTTATATATAAAGAAATGGATGGTTTAAGTACATTTTTGTAAAATGGATTAAGTTTAGAACAAAATCCTAGAATTTTAAGGAGAGCTAATTTTAGGGAGAACTATCATGTACAAGAAAAATCACAATATTTTTCTATATTTTATTCGTACAGCTTTAACGATTTAAGCAACGCATACAAAGAAAGTTTCTCCTTTTCTTACGATGTAATTCGTATTTATTGCCATAGATAGATTAATGTATACCAAACATATATACATTATCTACCTAAACCTATCTCAGGATTTAGCCTATTTATTGGTAGAACATTTAAGGAAATCCTCTTATTCATTTCTGATATCAGAGTGCAAAAAATAACAAACACCAGAGACCTCGCCAGAGAAGTTGTTTTATACTATGTAGGAATTTATTAAAATAAACTTTTTGTATTTTGGATAATAACTGTCTTAGAGTTATGAATGATATTGGTACTCAGAACAAAACTGCCTTTTGGTGCTCAGAAAATGATCTCTAAATAAGAAAAGCTAGTTGTGCGTTCAATAAACAGACATATGCAGATCGGGAGGACGAGAGAGCCGTTGATGAAAAAATTGTCGCTTAATCGTCTCTAACTGAGTAATGGCAAACTTGATAGTGACTGCGACGCGTCCCATTCATTGCCTCCGCTATAATTCCACGTTCATAATACGCGCGGTTACAATCTTTACATATCTCTATCCAATTTGTTTTCACGTTTTGTAAGGCACATCGAAATTCATTTTAGTTTTTATTTTCATGCCGGTTATTTATTATATGCAAGTAAATTTTTTTTGACAATGATTATTTTCATATTCTATCGATATTATCGAAGTGATTCAAATTAAA
The DNA here is from genome assembly GCA_018239345.1 of Oxynetra stangelandi. Lineage (NCBI taxonomy): Eukaryota > Metazoa > Arthropoda > Insecta > Lepidoptera > Hesperiidae > Oxynetra > Oxynetra stangelandi. The sequence goes on from DVPR01000032.1 coordinate 2,553, forward strand.
ACGTTCGTCAAAGGGAAATATTTTATGTTATAACATAGCTCGTCTAAGTCCAGGAAAAATTAATTGTCAGAAGGATATAGAGGACTTTAGCAAATTTCCACACAATCGAAATGATAACTGTGTACGTGTGTAAGTATGTAGGCTCGAGTAAAGCTCGTAATGTAATGTAATGTGAGGGATTAGTTTCGTAAACGCACACACGTGCATAACCGAGACCTCATTTGGCCTCGTCCCCGATGTTTGTAGCACCACTAGTAACGGTTCGAGACAGTCGCATGCGCACAACATTAGAATGCAATTGTTTTGCGTAGCGATATAATAAATTATCATTCTTAGAGATCAATGAAACGCACCGGCTTATAAATTTATCCCACTAAGTAATATTATGTAGTGATAAGTTAAAGGTATCTTTAGGATTGTCTTCTTTCCTAACTAATAAGTAAGTTATTCAAATAACAAAAGATTATATGTCACTATTCCCATGATAAATAGCTAAGCTCTGTTCCTACAATTAATCGTTAAAAATCCATTACAAAGCTTTTTGATATCACAATCGACGCCAATCTAGGTAAATAAGATAATCGACCATAACATTTTCTTACATGTTTGAATATAAGAATACTGTATATATTACACTAATTATGTATTTCGATTAATCCACAAAAAAAAACCTCTTTAAATCTTGCATCAGTTATTTCTCTTTACAAATTTCACATTCACATAATTGTTTGTATTAAGCAGCAGTATTTCAAGCACATGGTTGCTTCATTCTAAATAGTTCGTGACATTTGTAAACCGTGACATTCCGTGAGCTAAGGTTGCTGATGTCCTCCTTGTTCGTAGGTCCGCGTGTTTATCGGTATCATTGGAGGCACAGCGTTCGCGATGTTCGAAGGTGCTGTTATAGCCATCGTGAGGGAGCAGCGCGCCGACTACGGGCTGCAGCGCGTTTACGGCAGCATTGGTGGCATGATCTCCTCGCCGCTCTCCGGGATGCTCATCGACTACGCCAGTAGGGGGAAAGGATACACCGACTTTAGGTACTTGTTTCTAGTTCAGTTAAATGAAGTGCTCGTAGCCACGATGCAATGGCATATTGTAAACGGTGTGTGCAGTTGAATGACATCAGGCATGGAAAACTGTAAAACGTTTAAAAAACACCGCTAGTGGTAAATTTTATTATAGTATAAATATCGTCTGTCGAATACGTTAGATATTTCGATATTTAAACTATATTTGTGGTGAAACAGACTTCTAGTCGGCCCGGTTCGGTATGGAAGTCCTTTCAACTTGGGTATGGTGACTAATTTATGACTGTCTTGTTGGCTGTTAGTAACAACTAAAGTTAGATTTAAAATATATATGTGTATCGATGTCTATATATATGTATGTAGTAACTATAGTTACTATAGAACAGACACTGTCTGGTTTAAGATCTGAGCTGTGGTGGTGTGATCTATTTTTGTGGCATCGATGTGGCATTCATTTATTAATTTAAGGTGTTCATGTCGTGGCCGGCAGAAATATGTACGTGGTTTATGTATTTTATAGAAGTAACTGAGCAGTATAGAGAGAGTATACTTGAGTTTAGGTTTTTGAGGAGGTAACTATCAGATATAAGGTATACTAATATCTCGATATTAGTTTCCAATTAATTATCTGTTCGCAACTTACGTATGAAAATCTCGGACTTCTTTCTTAATTAAACGTTGGATCGTTTTCATTCATCCATCTGTTATGCAATTGGCTAAGGTTTTTGCAAAAATAATGTGAAATGAATAAATAATAAGACTCAAAGCATGTAACGCTTTGAGCATCGTGTTTATTATTATGTTTTAATAAAGACGCGTTTTCTGGAAATATTTATGGCGGCAATTACGATAATAAAAAGCATTGTATTTTGTAGCGGTGAATAAGTAAATTCATAAAGGCATTACGTATTTATGTATATGGATGTGGACACTAACAATTATTTACACATAGTTCTATGTTTACACTTTTACTAAGATAAATAAAGCATTTTTTCCAAGCGTGGCAAGTATACTCATAAATTATGTAAAGCGAAAAAAAAACAGAAGTTTCACGGACGTCGATGTTTGTAATATAACATTTAATTAAAACTTGACAATAATTAAATGTCAGATATGTCCGACATGACTTAACTGAATACTGAGAATTTTTTTTAATAATGCAAGTATCGTTCTTGATGCGATTTAATGTTTTTGTTAATCACTTTAAAACAAGTGCTTATTATAAATTACCTTAATAATATTATACTAATAATTTTTCTTAACTAATTGTATACTTTTAACTAAATTGTTTTTTAATTACTGTCAAATATATTAAATCAAAAATCATTTAATCAATTAATTTTATCTCTTCGTAATAAACAAACGTTGTATCAATTCTTAAAGCCCTGTGTGCACAAGGCACAAGGCTGTTGTATTCTGCTTATTGTTTATCTGATGGCATTTTAAACATCGGTATTATAGCAGATTATAGTATGATTGTATATATTTATGTAAGAGATGATGAAATAGATATCGCCAAGTAATATAATGCTCGGCGTGTATCGGGTGGCATGTGGTGGATAAAATGACAATTATGTTACGTAATTGTACGAGTATATTTTTTTCAGGCCTGCCTTTTACTTGTATGCGGTTTTGAAAGTGTTGTCTGGCGCTTTGATGCTGAGTATCGATCTGGAGTTCAAGCAACCAGCGCAAAATATTCTGGAAGATGTCATCTCGGTGTTCCGAAACGTTGAGATCGTCGCTCTGTTTATTGCTTGCTTCATAATGGGTTAATAATCATTTTATTAGTTTTATTATGTATGTATGTATTGACATTACATTTTAATATTTACACTAAAAGCATGCATACTATTTTAACGCATAAAAACATAAAATTTTATTCTTTAATATTTTCACACTATTATTATCTGGAGTTTTAAGCAAGTACATTTTGAAAACAGGCCTCGATTCGTTTATGTTCCATTCGTAGCAACAACGATCGTTACCCGCCAAAAAAGTGTCTCTACACTTGGAGAATATACTTTTCCCTCTACACCACTGAAGTACGCATTAATAAGGTCATAAAAAGTCTACTAGAACATAACACAGCGATAACAATAAAACGCAATTCTATTGATAGCGATATTGTTACAATGTACATCATACGTTTGCCTACTGCTTTTTGCTTGCGATACTTACGTGATCAAAATATCATTACGCCGCGATTACGAGCCGTATCATTGACGACAATGATGCGTCTATTAGTCTAAACAGGCGAGTCTCGTTCGAGGTAACGCAATCATTGCCGTTTACGTTACAGGAACCGCATGGGGCTACATCGAGAGCTTCCTGTTCTGGTTGTTGCAAGACTTGGGGGCATCCCGGTCGCTAATGGGTATAACCATCACGGTCGGCGGTATCGCCGGGCTGCCGCTCCTGGTGCTGTCCGGCCCCATCATCAGTAGGCTGGGGCACGCTAATGTACTTTTCATAGGATTCGTATTTTACGCAATCAGGTTGCTAGGTTTGTGTGGAGTTTATATATTATTATTTATTAATAATATTTAATATTCTTTAATTTTCAATTAATATATGTTTTATTTTCATATGTAGGAACAATTATAATGATCTGTTACGTTTTTAAGAAACAATCATTATCACTAGGATGATAAATGAGATAGTTCAATTTTAATTCATTTACCTTTTATTTTAGCGTATACAGATAAGTTCATATAAAAATAAATTATTTTCTTGTTAAACATACGAATAAAGGCATATAAGATCGTTGCTTTTTGACTTCTTCAGGGTATTGGAAGAATATAATATCATTTTTTATAAACATATTGGTGGACATCACAAAGTCTTACTATTAAATTAATACTAACTTATCTAAGGAACTACAGGAACTGCTTTTTGGGCCCTGTTTGTGGCTGATTACAGACGCCTCTTATAAATTTGCTACTTTCGTCAAATAAAAAGAATAAAAATACAAACAATTAAAACCATTCCCTATTAATTCAATATTTATAAAGTTCTTAAGCATTGCAATTTTCACGGTCCTACTTCACAGCTTAATTTTAAACATATTTTAAATATTTGCGTTAAAAAACACAATGAAAAAGCATCTGCGAACAGCTGCTAAGATGACGAAACGCATAACAAGAATTAATTTAAGTAAATAATTTCCTCCGTTTTCAGGCTACTCCTTGATCTACAATCCGTGGTTGTGTCTGGTGTTCGAGGCACTGGAGTCGGTCACTTCGTCGCTGTCGTTCACGGCGGCCGTGACGTACGCCGCGCGGCTCTCCTCTACCACAACCGATACCTCCGTGCAGGGGCTGTTGGGTGGATTGTACTACGGAGTTGGTATGTAACGAATACGTTTAAATAAATTATTAACCGTCACGCCAGGTCCCTAGCGAGGTAGGCAGAGAGCACAACTACATTTAAGATAGGTTTATCCATTAATTACCCTAACCCTGTATAGAAAATTAAAACTTTATTTATTTCTATTTATTATCCTGTCTTTTACAGGAAAAGGATCGGGCAGCTTGATAGGGGGATATTTGATGAAGTTCTTCGGTACGAGGCCTACTTACCAAATATTTGCGGGCGCCACGTTCGTTACCGGATGTTTCTACTATCTTTTCAATCGGTATTACTTACGCAGCCGAATCGCTGGCGACGAAAACGACATCTGTAAAAAGAGACCGGCGTCTTTAGATGTCGAATGCAAAGACACGAGCGGCAAGGAGACTGAAAAAGTTAATGTACCGATAGATGTCGCTACTAAGAACGATATCACCGAAGTGAAAGGTACCGAGTTGAACAACACCATGGAATCGAATGTGCAAAGCAAGTCTGCAGTGAACAATACAGATGGCGGTAGTGACTCCGGCGTGGATAATCCAGCGTATAACGACAACGAGATCTCGACACATCACGACACGGGAAGAAATGATGATAAGTAATAAGTAGACTACAATGTGCTATTTCACAAATGACAAATTAGATTTAGCTAGACGTATCTGTATAAATGAATTTTATGATAATAAGTATAAATTATTGTGGTTCAGTATTAAAAGATTTCTAAAATTTATCTCCATATGTGTATCTTTTATTCCTGGCATGATGTGGTAGCTTTGTACTTTGTATAGCCGATGTACAATTTGTGGTACGTATAGGTGCACTTGATTCTTTAAAATTAGGTGTTGCTTTAAGTATACCATACGCTACTTAAGAGAATTACTGCGTGACAGTTAAACTTTATGTATACATTTCTGTTAAAATGTATATATGCATTTCTTTCATATACCATAATTACAAAGTTCAATGAAAGTTTTTAATGTTGCATTAATTTTCTTAACATTTGTAGTTATTATATTGTCAAGGAATATACCTACTTGAAAAAGTAAATTTTAATTTGAAAGCAAAGCAGGGTTTAATAAAATTAATAAACCCAATTATATTGCAATCGGAATCGATAAATGTCGGTAATTTTTCATATTCAAATATATCTTTCTCAAATAATGGAGTACCAGATATCTTGAACAAATATGTAACACTTTCTATTAAGTTTTACTCGCTAGTGACATTGTTTATCCCGCTAATAGTGTAAATTATAACTGGGTGCGGGCCATCTTGATCGTGCCCCGGGCGTTCTACATACTGAAGTACCGCTAAAAATTATCACAATATACATACATTTATCTGGACTTGTTAGTTTTAAAACTGTTGCATACTGCTTCACATTGAGTTTTACTACATTTCTGAATCAGACTCCAAGAGGAGCAGTGGTCACCGTAGGGGTACATTTTTATATAAATGAACCATTATGAAAAGTCTTGTAATTTTAGCTTCGATGGTGTTAGTGTGTTTTCGCGAATGCCATGTCATCGCGTTTAATTTACCCGGACCACGTGTATATGTAGTCACTCCATCGCCGCGACCTGTGCCAAATGCCGAGGGACGTTCGAGACCTTTCTATTACCATAATTGGTTAAGACGGATTGACAACGACATCGCCACACATAATACAACTACAACAACGACCACATCGGCACCAAAAATAGAAACACCGGATTTAATATTTGCAGAATTCGAATCTGACAATATGAAGAAATCTATTAGAAAATTATTGGAAAAAGAGAAAGTTGTGCCTCAGACGACGACCACAACAACATCTAATCCAATTTATGTGCCCGATGAAGATTTCGATACAAATACTCGTATCGTAAATTATGGATTACCAGTGAACATGAACCAAGAAGATACGGCCGCGACAAAATCCAGCGGTCCGATAGATTATTTTTCAATGTATAATAAGTTGTATGAAAATCTTCCTTCGCCTGTGTTTTTGCCTTCTACAACCCAATCGACTATAACGACAACGACTACGACCACGCCAAGCACACCAGAAGTAAATAAAGTAGAAAATGTTTGGCACATAATAGACAGTGAAAAAACAAATCAGTACGCAGGGAAATGGGAAGAAGTTCCTGTTGGAACTGATAAAGAAATCTCAAAAGACGAAAGTAAATTATCTACACACGATGAGGAAAAAATTAACGACGAAAATGGTGTTGATGAAGTGATCGATGAAAATTTTGCTTTACCAGGGTAAGGGACATGAATAAAAATGCTGAAATGAACTAATTTATACGTGTATTTGAAATATTAAAAAAAATAATGTTGATATTTAATATTAGAATAAGAAAAAATGTTAATAATAATAAATATTTCTCTATTATTACAGATTAAACAATAATCCTGGTAACGAGGCTGAAAATGAATCTCGAGCAATTCGTACAGACCCAAGTATACGATTTCCGTACGTTAATTTGAAGCCGTTCCAATTGAAACTCAACAAAAAACCTTTGAACAATATATTAGACAAAAAGAAGGGTAATACTTTAATGACCAGCTTAGATAATTTTTACGACATAAAGAATCCTGTTAGAGGTGAAGCTCAAGACGTAGTTCCCATGCGTGATGTTATTGACCGCTATAATCCAGCTCAGCCTTACTTACCCCATTCAGATTACAGTAATAAAATATCAAAGCAAAATTCAGTTTATATGCCACCTAAAGCAACTGCAAATCTAGTCCCGCCGCCGCCTCCAGCGCCTAAGCCAAGCGGTGATGATTTTCCAACTCTTACAAATTATGAGCCTTTTCCTCCTTATCCTTCTTTTGATTCTGCTCCATCACCTTCTCCTCGGCCTCAAGCATCCAAACCCTCTATATCAATGTTCCCTCCACCTGCTGTTGACACATCGATTGATTCTGATTCAAGTGCAGACTCAGAGAACTTACCTGATAATGATCCAATGATAAATGCTGGATATGGATATAAACCACCCGCTCCACCGGTGAAACAATTTATTCCTACTATCCCACCTACTGGTATGCCATTTAACGGTTACTCTTACAATAAACCTTTAATGGCGTCACTGCCTCCGGTTATGTCAAGCATGGATGACAAGCCCGATTTCCAAGGGTACCAGTATAGTAAACCTGAGCCACCTCCACCGTCAAGTGATCACATGCCTCCACGTTATGGTCATAATGATGTTTCACCGTCAAATGATCACATGCCTCCCAGTTACGGTCATCATGATGTTCCACCGTCAAATGATCACATGCCTCCCAGTTACGGTCATCATGATGCTCCACCGTCAAGTGATCACATGCCTCCCGATTACGGTCATCATGATGCTCCACCTTCCAGTGATCACATGCCTCCAAATTACGATCATCATGATTCTCCACCGTCATATGGTCACGATTCGGACTATCCTGAGTTGATCTTTCAAAAACACCACGGTGACATGGATAATGGAAAAGGCACCGACGACATGAAAGGAATGGCTCCACCTCCTCCAGCCGACATGAAACCGGCTGATCACGGACCGCCGATGGACGATCATGGCTTTCCTAACGACTTTCCTGGTGATTTCAAGTACCATCATGACTTCGACGACCACCACTATTTTCACCACGACCACCACGAAACTACATCGACGACTGAAACGCCTCGTGTCAATAGATACAGTTATTATTACTTAGGGAAAAAACTTTATTACTTGCCGTTGTATTTCAGTGTTTATTTTATCGTGTACGTCGGAGCGTTGATCATCAAGGCTGTGCTCCGACATAAGATTGTGTATCCGAACAGCTGGAGACCGAACGACACGACAGCTGCGTTCTTCTCGAAAAGGTCGGTCTATGATTACTTGTCCAATAACAATCTCCAAGAAGTTACGAGAAGAGTTACGCAAGCCTTAGCCACTGCGGCGGAAAAATATTTAATTCACAAATCCAAAAAGAAATGAGTATAGTTTTAATGTTAGATATAATTAAATTGTAATTTAAGCTTGTATTAAATTGAAGCTTTCGTGTCAAGCAATCTATAGAAGTATGACGTTGTAAACTGGACATACTTAAAGTCTTAATTTGCTCAATATTTTTGTTAAGTATTCGTTCATTATACAACGTTGTTTCTAATAAAATGAGTTTGGTAAGAAAATGTAGTATTTCACTAGGCTGTTACTGAAACATATCATTAGAGCTTATAATAGAATTTTAAAGGAAATTGAAGGAATATTAGTGCACAATAATGCGCTGTAGATAATAAATAAACTAAATGTACTTAAAAATTAGATATTTACAATTCCTACTATAGGGGCTATACAAATCTGATTTTACGTTGAACGTCAGTGAGGATATTTTTTTGACAATATAAAAATGCAAAATAAATTTTCGTTTCAATAAATGTATATGGGTATAACATTAATACATTTAATTTTATGTCAATATGTTCAAATAAATAGTATGGATTTTATAAATACTGTAGAATGGTGGCATCGTGTTGTCAAATTTTGTACGAGATGAAATTTTTATTATAACCATTTACATAGTTATATATTGTTCAAATATATACTAATATAGATACATATGTTCCACTTAACATATTGTAATAAAGCCTAAATGATAATAATAAAGAATAATAAACTTGTCAAAGATAGAAGTCATGAAACAAATAGCGGTATTTCTATCTTTTGAAAGCCAACGCGGAGCCTAACACACAGATAACATAATTTTAATTATATTTATACCCACCTTGCTCTTTAATTTAATACACCAAATACCAGTTTATAATACATAATTATTTTATGATAATGAACTTCATAAATTTTCTATCGAGAGACAATATTTATTTTTTACTCGTAAATGTAGACTTTCTCTCATTATATTTTTATAAAAATTTCCAAATCTACGGTTCGGCTGCGGAAGAACGTAAGCTTGTTATAAACAGGGTGGAAATTAATTTTGAACAGAGTTTAATGTTTTATATAAATATAATTTTTACCTTAATTATCATAAATATGAACTCGATAACAAACGCAACACTAACTGGATCACCGACGACGACCCGGCAAAGGAAAAGAGGCACTTTCTAAGCACCGGATGGCACTAAAGAACCCAAATTCACTGGATGAGATATTGTTAACACAATAAAGAAACATTCTTGTTTTAATTTGACTAACTTTTATTTAGATTTATTGATTAATACACAAAATACATACGTCAATTTTGTCAGTGAGTTACACACTCATCAAGTTACTCACTGAAATACTGGGATTATTACATAAACAACGTAAAAATTAAGAAGTTTCTAACTTGCCTTCCAACCCCTGGCAGAGGGGCGAAGGGAAGGGTCAAGCCTGTATGAAATGAGGGCATCGTACAGAAATAACTATTCAACGAAAAACTTTATACAGCTGTAGGAGAAATAAAAAATTTTGCCGAGTTTGAAGAAGACAATAATGTATATCTTTTCGGGCACTGGATAATGAAAGTCATTCTGAAAATATATTAAAATAAATCTTATTTTTTGGACAAAAAGAGAAAAAACATCAAACTGTTGTATTATTTTAACTATTATTAAACCTTTTATATTCGAAAGGAAATAATCTTTAAGTATTGTAACGTACTAAACCGATCTATTTAATTTTGAATTGACTTAAATGGGTTAAAATTATGGTTATAAAAAAACTATAATTTTAAAATTAGAATTATTATTATATTGTAGAAAAAGAATCGATGAGTAAAGAAGATTGTTAGTAAAAAAATATTATATTTATATGTATCACATAGCACGATGAATCTGGCGAGGCATTATTAAAAGCTTAAAATAAGAATAAGAATATCTTTTGGCGGGACTTTTCCACACACCGTATAGATTCGGTTTAGTTAGGACTTTTAGAAATAGGAGTTTGGCTCTGTATTATATGTGATACGTTTATACAGGTGAATGCGTAATGAGCTTGTGAATAATGGAAATTTACATAAAATATTATCGCTGTCTGCACATTTTCACTTTCATGACGAATATTTATTCCATTCTTTTTTCACAACTAGAGCTCTATCGCAGTTTTAATCTCAACGTAGCGTACATCTCCAATGAAGTAAAGTGGTATGAAAAATAAGAGCCATTGGAAAGTTGTAATGAGATGATTATCGCCTGAGTTCTAATATACTATAGATATGTAAGCATGTTGCTAACTAGCTCAATCACAAAAAACGCAAACTGAACATGCAGTAGGCACAGGAACAAATATCTAGATTATCGCCTATTATCTACTTCATGTTAAAAAGGAAAATAATGTGGCTACGGGATACATATGTTGACCAAGTTACACGATCAATGAACACGAAAATGTTAAGCTGACCTAGTTTTATCATTTTTATTACTACGCAATACTATGTATACATCTAAATTAGGGCGCGTATGTCGGGGTCACGGCGTCTGCCTACTTTTTCGCATTTGTAGTCTCTGTTTTAGTCGGGCCCCGAAGAAATCCCGGTTTGTATTCAAAATGAAGCTGGAGTCGAACGACCACATTAATAACGGACACTAAGCAAGACCGGATGACCGGAGACGAATTAGAAGCGGCCGTATTTGTAGCATTTATATATCTCTATAAAATTATAGAGATATATAAATATACCACTCGTTTCACCATCATATTTCCAGCAGATAATGTGTAAAAGGGGGTATATTAATACAATAGTACATTAATACACACACGTACAAGTACATTTATAATTTGTTTTGTGGTTTCTAAACTGAAGCTATTACATCTAAACGGCATAGTATTTAAGCAGCCTAAATCTCTCCAGGCGTAATGGTGCGAGGCGTCAAGGCGTTCAAGAAATACCACCGTTTTATCTTTATACCACACCACGTAAAAGTACTCCAGTGTTCCGATTTCAAAGAGTTTACACATGGTAAATAGCTCTGGGCTCTGAGGTTACATTCTTAAGGAATAAATTCATGAGCCACTTTTAATCTAATAAATAAATAAAGAAAAAAATTTAGTGATTTATTCATTAGGATTAAATTCTATAAGACACTTCCAGATTAATCGACACTTCTATAATAGGCATAGAAGGTTGATTCTGGTGTTTATTAAATTGCAAATATATTATTTGAGATTTATTCAATAATTTAAATCTATTTTTCAAATCAGTACTCTCCATGTTATCTTTGGCAACATCTTTCACAGTACTCTGTTTTACTTTATAAGTCGTTACTCAAAGAATCTAACTTATCTTTCAATCCGTATTCGTCTTTTCATTTCCTTGTGGGAATCATTCAGATATAGCTATTTCTATTATTATCTTTATCTCATAATCTTCTTAATGGAAATGTACATAATTTTGGTTCGAATAGAATATTAATTAGATGTTATGTAATTAATTAAAGCTGGTGTATTGATCTTATCTTCATTTTGAATAATTACTTATAATCGAATAATAATTTATTTTGAATAAAGATTATCTTGAATAACATAACATTTGATTACATTTGTTCATCTCTTAACTGTATGTGAAAATAGAAGGGAAAATAAAGAACAAGGGAAGGCAGTATGTAATATAGCTTTAAAGAACACCCGACTTCAGTTACAAATATATAGGAGTAGCTGACAACGTGTGTGACAGCAGCGATGAAGTATTACTTTTAATTCCATGGAAGTGCCAACGTGAAGGTGTCTGATAAAAAACAGAAAAAGATACATACGTAATTTGTAATGTTACGTTTTTTACGTCACATATGTATGTCCGCGTACTGCGCAAGCAATGAAATATCTGGCCACAGTTCCTTTTATAATGCGGAATAAAGAGGGTATGAATACTGTAACTCTATAAAGATTCAATATCTCTTATAAGAGTAGACTAAAACCCCAATGACTTATCCTAATATTGAAGTTTGCTCTTCGAAGTAATACGAGGAGATTGTTAAGATTATTCGCTTGCAATGCAAACAATTTGAAGACCATCGAGGCGGACGAAGATCGGAAGATTATGAGGTCATTTGCATATATTAAATGGATAATTTTTATATTTCTAAAAAAATTGCATTAATAATATGGCTTTTTATGATTTTTAAAAAGTTTATAAATTAAAGTAAAAATTGTATCAAGTTTATGCTCTCAATGAGACTTGCAAATTAAATTTACACTGAAGCAGTGCTTCTCAAAGTGTGGAAGTGCAGTAATATACGAATTTGGGTGCCATTGAAGTGCCATGCAATAGTTTAAAGGAAAGACGAAAAATCATGTTTCCTTTCTATTTGAAGTTCAAGTTAAATTTGTATTATTTTATTTATTGCTATTTCAATGAAAGTATATTAAAAACATTATGATTTATATTTTATAACTAATATTTTTCACACCAGATAAAACCTTTAGTGGGCGGGGAAAACTTTTTAATTCTTAAACATTTTAGTGGGATTTAGCCACATAGGTTTGAGAGCCTCTCCTTAGGTTTTGTTTAACCTATTCATGTTACGTTTTGTTTACAGAATCTGTATTTCATGTCCGCTGTCAACGGGGACGCGTTATTTCACATCCAACAGTCGCGAAGACCACAACTAGCGGTGCACTAGTTAGAAGTTACTAGAAAAAAAACGTTAATTTCTGTAACTTTTTTAAAATTACGAATAAAGCGTTGTAGTGTTTGAACAAATGAGAGTATCTTGTTGACTGAATCTACAATATATATATCTTTCGTGATCGGTATGTGTAAGGGCATGGTCGCGATGTCGTTGCATGGGGCGGTATTGGCGGGCGCGGTGGCTTTCGCGCTTTGGGCGGTGGGCGCAAGCGCGAGCGTCGCCCGGTATGATACAGCCACTCCGCACTCGCCACCCAACTTCAAATACAAATATGTACCGCTACAGTAAGTTTTATAAATATTTATAGCGATTATTTTCTTATATTTTGTATAGAAAATTTAATATTTTAAAATAATCCTTCTACAGGTTTTCTTAGATTAGATGTTACATTAGATGTTATTGCTTTCAAAATTATTATTGTTTATATCATGTAATTGAGGTCATGTAATTGAGGTACGTCCTTTTAAATAAATTTATTTATTTACTCTTAATATGTGATTGAAACTAACTTTTATGAAAGTATTCCAAACAAAGACTTTTTTCCTCTCATTCTAATGAAAAAAAGTTTATTTTCAAAGAAAAACTTACTTCATTTTTAATATTTCTATAGGAATATTTATTAATGGCTATGTTAGAAGATTTTTTTAGATAATACAGTGAATTTTATATAATGTTTATTTATATACATTTTTAGGGAAAACTTCAAATTGTTTACAATTACCCCCGCACATAGGTATATATGAAAATAAATATAAATAAATAACCGCCAGGTCCTTAGCGGGGTAGGCAGACAGCCAAACATCTCTGTCCTTGCAAACCTGATGTGCTTCGTCTACATTCATCAGTCTCTTCATGCATACACGTCGATTTCGGAGGTTCTTGACTCCCCCATCAGCTAATCCCCGACCTATTTACCCTTACTACTACTCTATTATATTTGCTTGACCTATTATATTTGTACCGAAGATATATGAAAATATTATAATTTAAACGTTCCAGTTCCAACGACAATGATGAAATAGCAGACCCACTAACTTCCTCCGTGGAGCAGGAGCCAGGCGGGTCGTACATGCCGCCATCCGAATTAATTTTGACTGCCCTTCGAACCGTTTTAGACGTTGTCCGGAAAGTGAACAAGAATCGACCTCATGCACCACTTGCACCCGCCAGAAACGTTACATCATTACGAGTGAGTTTTTTTGTGTGTTCCTATTCTAATATATTGTAGTGATAGCGATGGATGGCAATTGTAACAATTATCATGCGAACTCGTTTGTGAGGTTGGTACGGTTGCCGGTCTACGTGTGTACTAGAGGCGGCCATCTCAGTCCTCAAGAGTGGCAACTTTCTGTGACCGGCGAAGAATAGTCCTCGTCAACGGCGTTCTATGGGCGGCGGCGGCACTCGTGACTGCTGCATGCTCGTTTGCCACTATGCACATTTAAAAAAAACTTAGATATATTGTTTGGTCTGCTGTAAGCCATGGACCAATACGCTGCCTTCTATATTACAGTACATGACTTAGTTTATTTAGCTTTTGTGATATATTTATGTGTTATATTTATGTGTTATATTTATTTGTTATATGTATAACCTTCTGACAATAGCGCAGCGTACTTACTGCATTAGTACAAATACTGTATAAATAATACGTTCATATTTCTTAATGGGGCTCGGTTGCAGCTCATTAGGTTTCAGTAGCAAAATCTTTTGTGTAGTAATAGTCATTAAAACTATTCGAATTTCGGTCTGAAGAGTGCACCCGCCGATTAAAGGTACTCGGTGCATTACTACGAATGAATTAGGATTTATCCATTCTTTTCATACTAATATACGAGTATACCAATGGTTGACTAAATTATATTTACACATATGTTTATTCCTGCAATCCTGATACCAATTATAATAATATACTAATCGTTTTATGAACAATTAAGAATAATTGTAATAATCATGGGCGTATATAAAGTTTCGTTATAGGAGCACGGGTGGGGGAGGAGGGTTCAATGGTTAAAAAATATACAAAGATTATCTAGTTTCACTCAGAAACTTCTAGATCCTAACTGGTGCAATAGAGCATTTGTTTAGATATAGGCTGCTATGATATATGGACATATACTCGTATGTATATCCGATACAGGATGCAAATTATATACACTTATTTTACAAATATTTGCCCGTATATTATATTATGCCGTATATTATGCCCGTGCCATATTCTGAACAACTAACCCTCTACCCTCTTTTATATACGCCCATGCTAATAATCCTTCTCCTAGAGTGTGGTTATCATAATGCAAAAAAATTTAATGATTTCTTAGAACTATCGCATCACGCTCGGCATGATGAAATCTTAGTGATGGATTTTAGTGTTCATATTCAATATGAATTGTAGTTATAATTACCAGGTGGTGTTTGGTATCACCATCAAATTTTTACCGTTGATTACTGTATGTATAACAGTTCGAATAAGTATTATACGATATAGCATTACATATTAATTTACATTATACATGAATAATTCAATATTATTCACTATATTTTAGTATAAGTTATCCTTTATTTAATATATTTTTTGTCTTTTGTGGAGTTAACAAACAGTACACGATATACATACATTACAAACCTAAAAACTACGGACGTAAACATCATTGTTCATTATGGATTTTAAATAAAAAAAATAAAAAAAATAACCGTCACGCCAGGTTCCTAGCGGATGGATGGATGGTCCCTATGGATTTTATATATTCATATAAAGGTTATTAGTATTAATATAGCTATCAGGAGGTGTAAATAATTGTTTTGTACTTACAAATTGACATTACGATAGGTAATAAGGCGCGTGAAATTAAAAAAAAATGCAGAATCAATTCTTGAAACAATTATTACTCCCATTTCCATATAGTGACCGTGGTCGGCAACTGTCACATGGGAAACAAGGCCATAACGGTAACAGCTGAAGTGCGTGACCGGCGCCGAGTGCTAATTGCCACTGCGACGGCACCCTACTTTGGAATAGATTTGACAAATAACTCTATCAGTCGCCACGCACACACACACACACAGGCACACAAACAAGCACACACACAGGCACACACACAGGCACACACACAGGCACACACACACACACACAGGCGCACACACACACAGGCACACACACACACACACACATGCACATATATACATATAATTATGATAACGTCTATGTCTATCTTATAAATTTTTCTAAACTGAATATGAAGTATCAGATTGCAACAGTTCTAATATTTACAATGTATTCTCCTCTCAATATATGTACGATCAGTAACATCTCCACTGAATATGAATATAATTGATTCAATTTGTGCTGTAAGCGTTTTAACAAAAAATTAAACTGAACAAAAATTTCAACTTTAAGTATCTCAAAAAAATTTCCCTAAAAATGTTATGCTAATAGTAGGTGTATACATATGTATTTGTCTTTCAGATATACATCTCACTAACGATTTTGAAGATATTTTAAATATTAAGTAGCAACTATTGCATTGACTCTGGTTATTATGAAAATTCGTATTTTAAAAAAATCCGCGGGAAAATGTCTTATTCCCACTATGCTTGCCCATACATTCCCACTATTCCCACTATATTCGAATGCCAAGAATATAACGAAACAGCCTGTGTTTCAGCAGAGTTTGAACTTAACATATTATTGCTACAATAAAAAAAATGTAATAAAGTTGTGCTCTAAGCATTCACCATTTACTTTCCTTCGTTTTGGTTTCAATTTCAAAATGAAAGAAAACACGTTTTGGCTTTAATTAATTCTATATTTAAATAGGATTTTGGGCATGCGGCCTTCGCGGCTAGTTATTATTTTATTGCATTTTAGAATTGTATGTATTTTATAAAACCTCCTGTAAATAAATACTCCTTGTTACCTTATAGTTATGAGGACCGTTAAAAAACATGCGCCTATTATTACGGAATAGCAACGTAATTGAACAGTTGAAGCTAATATGAAAATGTATACTCCAAGAACTTTCGTTGAAATTCTTTTTTAAATTTATCATCTTAAAACAAAAACATAAAATGGTTCCATAAATGTGGTGTAAACAGACTCCATTCAGTTTTAACGTAAACTCGATAACAACGATATCGATATCGATCGATAACGATTCCACTCGATTAATAATTACATAATACTCTTACATATAATGTGGGTACCTGGTTAAATCTTTTGTTGTATATAATATGTATGTTTGTTTATAAGTTATTTTGTGATCGGTATTTAATTTCGATAATTTATTGGAAATTTCAGCTCCGAAGCAACAAATTGAAAAACGAAACCGCAGTGGAGGGTAGAGGATTCGAGGACTACTATGACGAGCATCATGATCACGACACCACCACAACGCCGAAGCCCATGAAACAGGGCAGGTACACTGACCCCTGGGCGGGCTACTACGACTGGATCATCAACGAGGGTTCATTCAAATTCTGGAGTGCTTTTCAGGTGGGTTATCTGGTTATTTCAATTATAGGTGGCTCTATATTTTTTTGCTTAGCTTGTTCCTTTTGATAGACAGCAGTGACACAACGGATTTACGAACAATATTGGAAGACTGTAATGTTTACGTAGTAGTAACTCTGACTTAATTTACATGCGTTAAAAATGTATCGAAACACGATAAATCTTTAAGGCATTGTTGAATGTGGGATGGTATAAGAAACGTTCAAACCACCCAAATTACGCTTAATATTATTAGATTTTTTTTACTGACTGGACAGACTTCATCTTTATGGTTATCAATGTACGCCTACTTTCAGTTGTCCCGATTTTTATTCATTGATCAAACTAGAATTTTCTGTTTCAACATTTCATTTCTCAATGTAATCTTTTAGAGTTATACATGTCTTGTTTGTGTCTTTGTGTGGTACCTAAGCGGTATAGAACTATAACATTTGTATTAATTTACCATTCGGCAACCAGTTTCGCTCCGCTAGCATCTGAAATACCTATATCAGACAAGTTATTTCAATCAGTCTACTGATATGTGCTCGATCTATGGGCAACTCGGGGTCTTGAATATTACAGCAATCATCATAATTAAGTTAGGATCAATTACAAACATATACCATGTTAATAATCGAAGGCTATTCAGACTTAAAGACTGATATGGATAATAGAAACATTAGGGTATTAATGTTTATATATTTAAACCACGTTAATAAGAGCACATGGCAAGAGGCGTGTGGTCTCTTTTCCGTAAATGATTAACGTAGTACAAGTAATGGTGCAATTTTAGACGCTACATGATAATAAAACAGAACATTTAAAAACGTTCACT